>NQIM01000171.1:0-75095 GCA_003426235.1 Xylaria polymorpha | reverse complement strand
ATTAATTGATGGCTGAGAGCTGAACGAAAATGCAATTCTGAAGAGGGGCAGTAGGTACCTACATGTAGGTATTTCTACTGTAGGTTCTAGGTACCACTTTAGAGGTGCGCGACAGATTCGGCCTAGCGCAGTCGCCGCTTTTGCTCAGGCTCGGCTCAGCCTACGATCAGGCACTTTGACTGAGGACATAATCCATATACAGTATCAGTTATGCAGAGAGAAACGGTCAGCAGAACGTTTTACACTACGTCCGAACGGCCGACGAGAGATACACAGCACTTGATATAAATACCAACCTTTTTGATCTGAGTGGAGATTTGCCCCAGACGGCTTCACAACTTGCGATCAACATGGTATACCTATCTCAGGTTTCCCAAGTACGCCTTTTAGCACAAGCAGACCCGGATCATCCTTTCTTTCTCATTTCTCCAAGTCCAACGCAAGCTGTTTCTACATGTCTTAAACGCCAGCACAGATATACTAATTATAAGCTTTAACTTATATAAGCATTCGACTAACGTGACAAAGTTGAAAGTATGACGAAAGGTGGGTTTACAGGGGCTGAAAGGTGAAATAGCAGGTGTTAAAATGTATTTTTGGAAAGGAAGCACTGTAATCCAGCTATTACCAGCTGTTACCACCTGAATACAGCAGATCTAGGGTTGCTTTTATAAAAACGGTAGATAGGCATATAGATTACTTCATGTTCTACCTTTGCTGTTTTATCACAAAGGTAGATTGTTATAAATTATATCCTAGCCGAGCTACATGGTATATGAGTAGCGCGTGCGCTTCGCGTTCAGGTTCATATAGCGGAAATGATTAAGCGGGGAGCCTGAGATCATTTACTTCATACTCGACATACGGACAAACCCTACTGCGTACGTATAAGCTAGGAATTAGCATAGTATATCCAACACTTTCATTCGATTCTATAAATATACTGGCTATTACCTGGCTAATTTGTGCAATACCCTTGCTATAATTAAACGTAATAACACCGATTTCTTTTTAAAGGGATCTAGCATTGCGCCAACTCAAAGGATAAACAATAAACTACCTAGTGTTAAGTACAAGCACAATGGCCCGAGACTACTAAGGCAACGTGCTACGCGACCTGAGACAACCAACTCCAATATGAAGTGGCCTTGTGCGCTTCAGCCATGTGATCAGCCGGCTTTGAGGTCGCTCCATAGACAATGCGAACTTTGCCACCGACATTTCTGCACAAAACATGTGGTGTCAGCGCTGCATACTTGTCCTACAAACGAGGTTCGAATGGGCGAAACAATACTTGAACAAGGCCAGAACGCCTGACATCGTTATAGGATATTCACGCGATATACATATCTGGGGACCCAGCTAAGCTCGAAGGCCTAAATTCAGTCCGACGAACGGCGGGCGAAGAGGTGATCTCCAGATTGTTAGCAACTATCAATTGCGATGCCCTTCGCGTGCGTGCAGAGACTTTACGCGATGGGATCAAATGTACTGTCAATCTTCCATCAGCCGATCAAGCATACTTCAACTTTGACGTCCTTGGTGGGTGTAACTACCATGGCTCGATCGTGTTTGACGACGGCAAGACTTGGTTGGCAAGGTTCCGACTCCCAAATCACAATGAACCTCCATTGCAGGAGAGGAACTTCGATAGGCGCAGCGAGTTTGCGACATATTGTTTCCTTGCTAGAACTGCTGTTCCAGTCCCTGAGGTGTACGACTGTGCTGATGACGACGACCCTATGAATCTTGTTGGCGCTGGGTACATTCTGCTTGAAAAGCTAGCGGGGAAGCCATTGGCCTGGCATGAAGCAAGCGAGGTGCAGAAAGAAAAGTTCTCTCGTCAGTTAGCAGAGATTTATGTCAACCTGGAACAGCATCCTCTCAATGGGCTAGGACGGCTACAGCTCTCGTCTATGGGGCTACCAGAAGCCGGACCAGCTTTTTTCGACTACGACTCGAATGGAAATTTGATCCCATTCGGCCCATTCAGTCACTCAAACGACTACTACACAGCCTTGATTCAGCAGAAAATCCAGCTCGTCAAAACCGGGGAGGTCGCAACTTCTGCACCTCTAGATCAATACCTCGTCTACATGAGTCTCCTTGACTCTCTCCCACCAAATGAGTCGGGTCCTTTTTTCCTCCGTCATGTGGATTCTAGAGACGCAAATTTTTTTAGTTGATGATGACTACAACATCACTGGCATCATCGACTGGGAGCTGGCCATTTCTACTTCAAAAGGCTCGGCATTCCAATCGCCTCTCTTGCTGTATAATTTAGGCGAACTTTACCATAAAGGTCTTTCAACGCCAAGCGAAGATGAAAAGCGCCTTTCCAAGATCTTGCGGGAGGAGAAAGGGGCAGTTGAACTTTCTGCATTGGCTGAGAAAAAGCTGCATTTTAGAGTTGATCAAGTCATTGAGGCTGATCCTTGGGAACGGCAAAAATTTGGGGGCCTTTTCAGTGGGTGGTGGAAAGTCACCAATGGGGTGGAAACATTCGATTGGGATACGTGGTACAAGAAGGCACTTGACATGTATGGCGATCGAGGCCTATGAGAATCAGACATGAAGGGGCACAACATTGCATATACGAATCGAGTAACCAACATCAGTTGTCAACAAGATCTACGTAGCACATAGATAGGCGAAAGATCGCTCGCCTTACCTGTCTGCTAGCTGGCTTGCTTGATATTGCGCTGAATCCGGCGCAGGCTCGTCTTTCCTCGGATATCCCGGCCATGCATTTTTCATTATCGGTGTTTCCGGCCTTGTGGACTAGGTGTCGTACGCCCATCGCCAATTGCGATGCTCCCTCCGGCTCAACATGCCTGTGTACCTTCTTTGTGCAGGTAAGCATAGGGTGTCTCCCTTTCCAACTCTTCTGGCGCGCTCTCGGGAGTTGGTCTCTTGTTTCTAGCCTGAGACGCAATCAAAAACGCCACACCAGATGTATCGTTTTTAACTCCCGATCGTGAAATAGGATAACTGCGAAGGCGCAGCACAGAGCGTGTCGTACAATGGCGAAAACCGTGCCTCCAACTTTGGTCGCGGATTTCAATCGATGTCGTGCGAGATTATTGGGATCTGAAGATGCGGCTGCAATTAAGTAACTGGTACAAGCACCTGGACTCGCATAGAAGCTTTATCTTTTACTCCTATATACCACAGTGGAGAACACTGCTCTAGGGTCTCAACAAGAATTTTAGTCTAAACGGACCGCTAGACAGGGCAAGAGACCTTCAAGAGATAGGCGCTACCGTCATAGTCATCTTTTATTTTTGCAGTGCATTTACGGTAATATCATGGATGGATCATCATGTCACGGGTGTATTGAAAGTTATGAGATTTTATGTACCTGGGTTTGTGCAAAAGCGGGCCTTGCTCAGGGCTGGCTCAGGCCAAGCTCGGACTAAAAGCGGCACTGCTCAGGTGAAGCTCCCATTTCGATTCAGAACAGTAAAACCTATCTCATGGGTACCTACATAGTAGGTACTGTAAATTGAAACGCGCTCTTAGACAGTACCGACCGCGTTTTCGGTCTGCGTGACAAGGTAGGTACCTACATATGTATATGTAAGTATGTAGGTACTTTAGGTATGTATATAAGCCTCTACTGTACAGTTAACCGGTCAGAGGCTTAGCCATTTGACGAAAGAGGAAAGGGTTGGAAACTGACAGCTGCTACCGACTGACTATCTACTGTAGCTGCTATCCAACAAGCTTGGCTATCCAAATCCAGCATTCACATGCCACTACAGAGTACGCCTGCTGCGGTCTGCTACCGCACTCTCCCTTCTAAAGAATTGGCTACGCTATCGCCAAGTTGGTTGGATCGCCGGTTCAGTCTCTTTGTGGAAAAGCCCCGGATGACTGCCGAGCGAGATATAGGATTGGCTGCCGGGCAGTGCGGCGACAGATCCGGAGTCCATACCACCCCCAGTGCCCTGCAAACGCGCAATCCGAGACGTCGTACACATAAGGCTGACTGGGGACAGAACCGGGGAGCAAGGACCCCCAATCGCTCAGGAGAACCACACGGCCAGTCGGGAAGGTTAAGATCCACGTGAGCCTCTGTGATTGTGAAGAATACCTATCATACACATATCGGTATGCGTACCTTGGACCCTTCACGATCGGAGAAGCGGGGAAAGTGCTTGACTGGATTTGTGAGGGGGATGGACTTATAGCTCCGACGCAAACATGTGGCAAAGCCCGCCTCACGCCACTCTCGTTAGGCTAGCTTAACCACGCCGCCCGTATCGGTGTTTGGAATTCGGCCTCTGGAATACGTGTAAAACTATGGAACACTTTGCGCTACAGAGCGAGCGAGTCGTAAAACTGCCGTGGTACTGGTCAAAGATTGAGGCATCTATCTATCTACCAGACATATATGTACGAACCTATTTTGCGTACAAGTCAGTCTTAGGAGATCAGGAGTCAACATCGTATGATTACTATCCGCATCGGTCCTGCCATTCAATGAGCCCTTCGGCTAGCGTATTCTCCTTCTTGCGCTCTGTGAAACACTCTATGTAAGCACCACACCTTTGCTATCAACCGTGTTCATCGTTTAAGGCCACGAACGCTAGCTTACAACGTTACATACTTACAGACTCACTCGACTGCCTTAAGAGAGTTCTCACGGGCCGACGACAACCTGTAGCCACGTGAGATGAGAAGGCAACACCTGTCTACTATTGGTTCTATCTTGAGAGAAACAGAGTATGCGCATGCAAAGACTGCACGTGTGGAATTTAACTATTGCGTGGCCTCTAGCTACGTACTCCAGAGACTTCCTTATACCACCTCTCCAGAATGTTCTATTGACTACTTACTTATGCGGTCTAATCCCGCTGCGGGTTGCCGAAAGCCGCAGCTGTTAATGTAGGCTACAACCATAATACTTTAAAACTTTGTTGCTTGGCTACAAGTACTTGGTTTGAGTTGGGATGGGACCAGAGGCACTCCCCTAGTGTTATCCTAAAACCTTCAAGCGGAACATTCGGCGTCTACCGACGCCTAGGCCACAGGTATGCATCCAGACATGCATACAATACGCGCATCCCGGTCTCGTAGTAGACTTACTTCGTACACCCCATGGCGATTTCAACAGCACCTGGGTCCATATACTAATCAGACTTCCGCCGTCGTATGCCAGAAAACCTAAATATCGTCACCGCCCAATCAGACACGACCCATTTACTAGAACTTCCAAGCCCCGTATAGGTCCATTATTGTTATACTCAATTTAGAAATTCCCATCGACCAATTAACCCACACTTGAGGTGTCCAACGGTGTCGATCTGCCGCCGTCTTTGGAATCCAGACTTCAGATCGAGCCGCTAGTCTCCATCGCTCTGCCACTCCGTCTCTTAACTCCCATCCACCTAGACTAGAAACTTTGCTACACGTCTTAATGTACTATGGTAAGCCCGGGGGTAGACCATGGCGAATTAGTGGCGATTATTTTGGTAATAAAGTTTGCTTTTACCTGAAAGTTAGCATCTGATTGCTGTCCAGCTTGCCTGATCCCGATCCTGGCGACCAACACTATACTCTAGCTCGACGACACTATCTCGCCAGTTCAGGCACGCATCCTTGAGACGGGACAAAGAAGATCCTAACGAAGAGGATATAATTGAAAATCGCCTAAACCCGGCGACTAGAGCACGTACCTTCCCCTATACTGAGTATCATCGCTAAAGTAGTAGTTCTAGAATTAGGATTGCAAGGCCCGTCTCCAGTTGCCGGTTTTCACATGTCCCCCACCCTGCCGCAGTCCTTCCGCCCCGGATTAGTAGCCTCGCACAGTATATCCTACAATAACCCAGATAGAGGGGTATCGGAACGCCTCGGGACGAGTCCAATGCCTACTCTCTTAAGCGTCCCCCAAGTTAACGACTGTACAGTAGTACCCAAGTTAGATATCTCTAGCTACTGTACATTCCTGTTGCCACTTGCTTCCCGTCACGACCCTATCGAAAGCAACACATCCCAGCCGTTATGCCCCCACCATACGTCTGTCGGTCCTCCCTAGGAAACGGATATTTCGCTCCTGGCATGTCCCGCAGTTCGCCGCAAGGTCAATACTGTGTCAGGAAGTATGGGGGAGGGGCATGCGTTGAGGGGTACAGCAAAGTAAGTTTCGTTCCGAGTTTGACGTGTCTAGTGTCATTCTTTTATTGGTACCGTACCAAGCTCATCCATGTCTATTTGTGTCCTGCATCCAGTTTGGCCATGTGAACCTTTTGAATCGGCTGGTAGGCCACGTTACCAGCTACCTTTTGTTTGCGTTCGTCCTAATCTCGAGAGTCTTCCTAGATACAGATCACACTTCCTTTTCAGCGTCTCCGTGCTCTCCCGACCAAGTGGTTGACGATCCTATCCTTATTTTCTTATCAATAACTAGTACAGGCTTGTAGTCTCGCCGCTACCTACTAACAACGAACTGAGGCTCTTGTCGATGCCTAATACTCGGGGAGATCGACTAATCTGCGCCAGCCACTGCTTAGCCAACCACGGAGGCGCCGATTCACCCTCCCGAGCCTAATCTCCCATTGGAAGTTCTGATTATAAATCAAACTCCCCTTCTTCTCAACTCTCAAGCCGCTGGGACTACTTGGGACTGTCCGGTCCCCTTCTCTCGTTTCATCTCAGAAGCAAACGAGCATCGACAGCAGGATGAATGAGACACCAAGTTACACCCAGTTTAACTTCCAGAATGAGGAAGACCTCAGCTTCGGGATGTTCGACGTCCCAAGCACCACAAATCATCCAGAGTTTCACCAGAGCATGCAGCCAGAGGCATATGCTGACACTTTTTCCCTTCATGCACAAACCTCCTCCTCTGGTCACATCTCATCTCAAAATTCACCGTTCGCATTCATCCCGCGAAGTTTCGTGGCTTCGTACAACGAACACGCGCGGTCATCACCTCCCTATCTGACACACACAAAATTCGAGTCCCCGGCGTTGTCAAACGGATCGTCGTCGACTCCCGAGACCAACGAATCCCAGCAGTTACTAGTCACGCCCAAGAACGCGTCGACTGCCAGGCACGTCGATGAGGGCGGTGGCATAGAGGAGGAGGAAGAAGAAGAAGAAGACGGAGAAGGCTATGACGATGACCCTTTTCCCCTGCTAAGTTCTCCCTCGGCGCGAAACAAGCTTGGGGGCAAGCAACAACAACACAGGACATCAACAAGGGAAATCACAGCAGCAATAAATCCCAAAGAGAAGGAGGGCAAGCGCAGACACTTCCTCCAGCGGAACCGGGTGGCGGCGATGAAGTGTCGCAAGAAGAAGAAGGAGTGGGTCAACGACCTGGAAGAGACCAAGTCCGGGCTAGAGAGCCAGAACACGCACCTCCACATGGAGCTGGACGGGCTCATCGACGAGGCGAGCCGCATCCGCGCGCAGCTCATGGTCCACGCCAACTGCAACGACGCCAACATCGACAAGTGGATCGAGAACGAGGCCAAGCGGTTCGTCATCGGCACGGGCGAGCGGTACGACCAGATCCTCGCCCACGCCCACTTCAACCCGACACAGGGCCAGGGCCAGGGCATGGGCGACAACCTACAACAACAGCAAGACGGGGGCATGCTGTCGTCGTCGTCGGCGGGGTCCGAATACCATACCGGCGGTGGTGGTGGGGGGCACAACCTGATCAGCCGCTGCCGACGCCGTCGTCCCAGCTCCCTCCCACGCCGCACCCGCACGCCGGACAACCGAGTCCCGTCGTCCCCCGGCGTTCTACACGCCGAACGCGCCGCCCCCGCCGATGCGCACGCCCGGCTGCTACGGCGTGCCGCCCCACGAGGCGGCCCAGTTCGCGCAGGGCCTCGGCCAGACGCACGCGGGCGACGAGGAGCCCGACTACGACGGCATGCCCATATCGCTATATGACCACCCCGTCAGCTGAGACCCGGCTTTCCCTAGTGTTGAATCGTTCATTATCCCCGCACATTCCGGTTCTTCACTAGGTTAGAAAATCACCGTTCCCCGCCCACCATTCTCCCACTCTCCACCACACCATAATGATGATAAGATGCTTGTAATAATAATAATAGGAGGAGGACTGTTTTGGTGTCTAGTTAACTTTTTTTCTTGCCAGATTCGAACACACCCCTTCGGTTCTTGCTGGTGGTTCGGCCAGTCCGATGGCCAACCACCCCTCCCCGCTTTATACCCTTTAGTAACTTTTTGTCCCTTTTCATCCCCCCTTTTTTACCCCTTTCCCTTATATATATCTCTCCCCTTTTTTTAATCCTCCTACCTAGCTCGGAGTTTGGGGAGTGTGGCGATGGGTATGGGTATGGGTATCCTGGACTATCTCTCACGTCACCATTGGATGAAATTTACCGTTACAGGAAAGGGAGGGAAAAAGGAAGTATGATTATTGGACGGAAGAATGGATGGATGGATGGTGTGCATATTATTGTAACATTTATGACGAGGCACCGAACTGCAAATTTCAGGGTTGGGATAGGTGGATGCATGTATGCATGAACGCAGATACTGACGATACTGGAGATAGGTATCTATCTGGCTGTGGGTAATGTATTATACTAGTAGGTAGGTGAGGTGTTTTCTGTATATTGATGGCAGGTTGATAATGCATCTACATTTTTTTATATATACGATGAGTTCTGCGACCCGTTATTAGATGTGCTTAAACAATAGTTAATCGGTTTGGTGCTAACAACTTCTACTTAGTCACGATCACGACATCATACTCTGGTAGTTATTTTAATTATTTGGAGATATTATAAACTTTCGTTTGGAGATCAGTATTACAATGGCTATAGTAGCGTTGAATTAGCATTGTGGAGATGAAGGTGAATTGGATTCGAGACGACAAGAAATTTAACTATCCTTACTTGTCTATTGGGTCATTGTATTCCCGAGGTCATTGCCCCTTCCGGCATATTATTTGAAGCAGAATGTCATGACTCTGTCGAATTTTCCCGCTTTTCTTGTGGTTGTGCTACAATTTTGTATTGTACATTTCTCTTCGTATTTACACGAACGTACACTTTCCACTCGTTACGGTAGTAAGTAGTTTCAGTATACAGCTAGCTAATCGACATAGCACGCCGATAACTCAGGTCGAATTCTAGTTTCTTCATCCATGTTCGACGCGCCCTAGCCTCGATGAAGCATCTGTTAAATGGCGTCCCCTTAGTCGACAATAATCTCACCGCTTACTGCGCTGCTCGGCAAGGCGGCGTTGGAAACGAATACGCTAGGAATAAGATCGCTCTGGTGGCTCTCAATCATATGCATAAGGGCGTCACGCTCAACAACGATGCGGCCCGTCTCTAGCAGATCCTTGACGTCTACATCGCTAACGTCAAGGGCGCGGCCCCAGTTGGGCACGAGGTCTAGTGCCTCGAACAGAGTGTCGCGGGGCGAACTCGTGATGAAGGTGCTGCGTCCGGCCTTACGCCCCCAGCCGTTTGTATCGAGCACCTGCTTCACCCACTTCGCGCGGAAGCCAGCCTCCAGCTCGGCGCTTTCGCGCAAACCGGCTTGGAGCAGAGCCTCGAACTCGGCAGGCATGGGAAGCTCCATACCGTCTTGGCAGACAATGAGCTCGCCCCGCCGATACCGGTACGATAGTGCGGTCCGCCATGCCAGGTCATACACCTTGCGGGTGATCTTAGTGCCGAAGTCGCGCGGCTTCGGGCCGAAGGTCTTTCCACCACCACGACGCATCGGGGACTGCTTGCTGCCCACACGGGCCGCGCCCAGGCCCTTCTGCTTGTGTAACTTCCTGTGCGAACCGCGCACTTCCCACCGTGTCTTTGAAGAGGCGGTACCCTGGCGTGTGTTGTCACCCTCATAGACCACGGCCAGATGGAGAATGTCGCGACGTAGCGGGAGGTACAGGTGTTTCGAGGACCATGATTCCAGGCGTTGCGGCTCGTAAGAGGGGAAATTGAATATGGTCACAGGGACGGTCGCCGCTGTGCACAGAAACTACAGGTTAGAATGATATCTAGAATGCAAGTCGGGTCGGAGGTGTCGTGACGTGTGGGAGCTGGAGTGGGACGAACCTGGTCTCCAGAGCGTGCTAGATGGCGAAGAGGAGGCGGTGTTTGTGGTTATGATTGGTAGGGGAACTTCTGTGGCCATTGAGCGTGCAAATGTCGTCGACGGGATCCGGATCTAGATGTAGTTAGTTATAAGAGCTAGTAGAGATGAGATAAATTGCATGTCCCAGAGTATTGGTATTGGTGTTGGTGTTAGGCATACCGAAGCCGCATCTCTGCAGGTGTACGAGGCCAGACCAAGGTTCAGGCCCTTCATAGCCTCGTTGAGACCCCTCACCCCTCTGGCGGCCATCGCTGGTGCCAGGCGTGAGATGTTGCTATCTCGGCACTATGACACTCGTCGCAGAAACGAAGAGATCGAGTTGCGACAAGCAGCGCTGAGGTATGTGACGATTAATTGTACCGTACCTAATGTCGAACGTCGAACCCCGGGAAAATTATTGAACAGGAAGTGCCAGAGCCATGGGCTTTCCCAATGCGGAGAAACTCACCCACAACAGCGAATTAGAGAGCTGGGATAGCGGTAGGGGCCCGCTTTTTAGATCGACGGGTCCCGGGTATGCGTTAATGGTGTTAATGGGGCTTTTTTCGGGCGGGAGAGAAAAGAGCAGCACAAAAAGTCAAGTCTGTTCGTGCCTTCGATCATCACGAGACCATACGACCACCCCTCTCTCGCCAAAGGCCCCAATTGGCACCATGTCAAGCTGCCGGAGGGTCGCCAGGCCCCTCGCGCAGTCAATCCACCAGCATGGCCTGCTATTCCAGACGTCGACGGCCCTCGCTCGCTGCTTCTCCATAACATCATCAGCTCAGCAAGATGAGGTGCCTCCGACCACGACTCCAACCGAAACCACAACCACAACCACAACGACGTCGTCGACATCGTCGTCAACACCGACCTCGACAAATGCCGCCGTTGCCGAGCTTGCGAAGCTGCGCATGCAGGATCGTCTCATGGACCCGAACACGACCACCGCACATTGGGCCGAGCGGAAACTGATGCGAACCGGTACCCCGCCCATCGGATCGCGCCGTCGCCGTGCTGCCATCCGGACCTCGGAAGACGTGCCTTTCGAGCAGCTGCCCTACCAGTGCTTCCAAGACGCCCGCAAGATCCTGCAGGAGGACCGCCAGGAGAAGCTGCGGGCCCTCGCCAAGGAGTTAGCCAAGATCAAACGCCTTGAGGACACACCCGCTGACCAGGTCCCCGGCGGCCAGCGAAAGAAGGACATGCGTTTAACGAGTTTGCGGAAATACATTGAGGAGCTTAAGATCCTGGTTGACATTAACGACCCCATGGTCAAACGCCGCTTTGAGGATGGACTCGGTGAGTGCTGACACTCATGCCAGACCCGCGAGTATTAGAATGCTAATCAAGTTGAACAGGTGACATGAACAAGCCTATCTATCGACACCTGGCTGAGAAAAAATGGCGTGGTTTGCCGTACCGGATCATTTCTCAGCGTATACAGCAGCTATACATCGTGCCTGATGTTCTCCCCAAATTCGAGCCTGTTGCTGACGTGCAGCTCTACTTCCGCCGAAAGAAGGTCGAACCCGGTGAGATCCTGGATTCGAGGGTGTCCGAGGTATCACCCCGTCTCAAGGTGCAGGTCTTCAACGCTGGTAAACGTCTCGTATCAGTTGCAGTGGTCGACTTAGATGTCCCCAACGCCGAGACTGACTCGTTCGATCGCCGGTGCCACTACCTCGCCGCCAACATACCCATTGCTCCTGACCAACCTTCTCTACCTCTCGGCAAGGTGAACAAGGACACCCAGTTGGCTGTTCCGTGGCTCCCCGCTTTCTCGCAAATGGGGGCACCATACCACCGGTTAGGCGTCTTCGTCCTTGAACAGAAGGATGGCGCGACTTTAGATGTGGCGAAACTAAGAGAGCTTTACAGCGGCCGCGACGGATTTAGTCTGAAGAGCTTTCAAGATAAGTTCCCTCTAAAGGTCGTTGGTCTTAACATCTTCCGAACCGTCTGGGATGAGGGTACTGCGGGCGTCATGGAACGCGCGGGCGTACCGGGCGCCGACATCCAATTCAAGCACAAGCGGGTCTACTCGCTCAAGGGCCCCAAGAAGGCCCGTGGTTGGGAGGCCAAGAGGACCAAGCCCAAGTACAAGTCTCTGTGGAAGTACAGCAAGAGGATCTACGGCATGAACAGGCGCCGTTAAGTGATGTATCTGTACTATCTTTGAAGTCTTTGTATCACCATGTGTACAAAATGCGCCGGGGTGGTGATTCGAGCGTGAAAGATAAAAGAAAGATGGGTTCATATAAAGCGTCCTTGGAGAAGGCAATCCACGTTGTATCATATCACATTAAACCCATAACCCTGTGCATAATACTACATAAGATATTTTGGATATCAGCCCTGCTTCACTATACAGTGATTGACGCGAAGCCTCGGTTTTCTATCTCGAGTATTGTGCCCTAGACTTACTACGGACAGAAGGTTTGTTTAATTCCAGGCTAGCAGTACTACGATGACCATATTGAAGCAGTGCGACTTAGGTAGAATTAGCCAATAAGGGGTTGGTTTTCGTATGTGTAAAGGATATGGGATTTCAAGGTGTCGAGAGTCAAGAAATAGGGGGGCATCCAACACTTAACCACCTTGACTTATTTCTTTGGCTTTTACCTAGCCTTTAATTATTGTTTTTTATTGAAGTCTACTGCGGAACCTTTAATCAAGAAGCCCCCCATTTCATCTATGTAATTATGGCTACTTGGTAGCCTTAGATGTGTGATAGTTAGCCCACCTCCCTGGTGACAGAGGTCACGCGGGCTAATTCAATATATCTAAGCAATTGCGCCCCAAGCACACGGTCAGCGCTACCTACTAGATATTATCTTCGCCCTACTCGTAGGCCAGCCATAGATACCCTGTTCATGATCTAACGGATCTGATGTCAGAGACGTTTATTCATCTTACTCGCCGCTCAAGGGGCCGAACCTTGGCTTACCATGAATCCCACAATATCATCACCCCTTTAGGTAATATCTTCTGTGTCTCCGAACACGCGAGGCTAAGCAGAGTTAAATATTTACGTATGTTGGTGTTGGCGCAGCCCCCACATACATAGTGTCTGCTTAGCCAGGCATCATTCCCAAAACTTCCAGGGCGTATAGGACCGGGTATTCGAAGCCGTGCCAATGAGCAGCTCCGATCTCATGATTTGTAAAAGGCGGTTCATATAGATTCGTCGTCATACCCAAATGTTGGGAACAAACGGCTTGTTCCTGGACGATGGGTGGGGGTACACATCCCATATAGGCAACCAGGCTGCTGACCTGGATGGATTCGTACGCCGTATTTCCGCGGTTTTATGAGGGTATGATGATGTTACATGATTAGCACAGGAACAGAGATCACGATCCCAAATTCCGGATTGCCGTTATACGAAAAGCTTCAAAGTTAAAAAGCCAGAGCCAAGAAACACGAGCCAAACTCTAGTGTACCTATCTACCCACATTCCGTTCTTCAGCCAGAGTTCGAGTGACGAATTATGAAACGCCTCGTGTTTTATATGCATGTAGGCCAAAGGTTAAAAGGTTGACAGAGCCGCTTGGCACGCAACTTTAAAGTTTATGAGCTGCACGCACATGAATAGTGATGGTGATGGTGATGGTGATGGTGATGTACCTACAGTACCCCTAGGTAAAGGTACATAAGGTAGGTAAGTTAGGTACCTACATCAGCGGACCGCTACCGTCCGCAACAAACCGGCTCGTGTTCCTTGAACTATATTTCTAGGTAGCAGGAAAGCCTGGGACGATGTTGTGTCGGACACTGTACGATAAAATACACTGCCTCCTCGGGATTTGGCAATACGGATATTACAAATCAAAATGCGAGCTCCGGGATAGGAACAGGTACAGGCTGTCTCGTCCAAAATCGGTGGTGAAATATGTTCATTTGTGTGTGTGTGTGTGTGTGTGTGTATGTGTGTGTGCGGAGCTGGGTGAAACTGTAACCGAATGAATCTGAAGATATCTTGTTGAGCTAGATCAAACTTGCAATCGGGATGCCGTATTAGAGATAGTAGCGATGAAGCTCTGCGCCTCGCACGCTACTTCGCCTCATACGCCGAGGAGTTGATCTAGTAATAGTACCATTTTAGGGTTCTGTCTACTAATGTGTTATATTTATGCATTGTTCAAGAAAGCGGCAGTTGTAGTTTTGGGTGAGAACTCCTTGTATGAGGTCATCATCGGTTTGTCGTTACGCTCCAGCCAACAATAAGAATCTATAGCCGTAATAGTATATCTTGTGAAACGGATCAATTAAAAAGATTTACGTATGTACAACAGTCTCATTGCTTCCAGGGCATAAACCCAAGGGGTTCGACTAGTACCTACCTATCTAACCAACATCGATTCGATTGTCGTCATAAGCTGCTTATTCTACTAGAACTATGACTGCTAATGAGAGGTAATTTTTATTATTAGAACTAACTTTGAATCTTGTATGAAATCGGACGAGCAGATTTGGCTATGCCTTTGTGCCAAGTATACTTGCCTATGACTTCTTAGTCTAAACCAACCATCCATTCCCACACTCTTCCCCGAACCTTTGATAATCGAAGCACGAGTGCTCAAATGTGTTGTTTCTCTCATCCACTCCTTATACTAACAAATTTACCTCTAGTTCTCTTTATATAGTATGAAGGAAGGGGGGAAGGAGAAAACCACCCAGATAGATATACCTTTCCAATCATAAATCATTAATAACCCGAGCTTACCAACCCTATTAAAACTTGGATCGAGCTCTGTTCTCTGAGCTTTATGTGATCGAAAATGTCCAAGGGAAGATCGAACTTCACAGACTATAACCAGAGCCTGCCAACTTCGCGATCTCGCGCGCCACAATGTTCTGGCCGGGATCTTTCTGGACAATATCGCCGAAGTATTTTGCCTTACTTCTAATAGCATCGCCTGGTTCGCGGCCCAAAATCATAGCGAATGCATCACGGAGACAGTCGGCCGTCCACTGCAGCGCTCACAGTCAATTACCAGCATTCAAGCGTGGTCTACGAGTGCTTTTGGGACCGCGGAAAGCTACTACAAGGATACCGTTTCGGCACAAAAGGGGCCTCTTTACTGTAAAAGAAAAGAATAAAATACCAATGACAAATATCACTGAGATAATCACTTACCCAGGGACTCGCGTCAGGGCAGCCCCAGATACCGATGCCGGCATTCTGGGCGAGCTGCGCAAAGCTATAATGGTCTAGCCACTGCGGCAAGATGAGCTGGGGCACTCCAGTTCTGCGTGCACGCACGGAATATCAGTTTCTTTCCTTAAGGCCTCGCGGATGGCACTGTAGTCATATTTACCCGAGGGCTTCGGAGTAGCACCCGGCACCGCCGTGGTGGACCGAAGCGACGATGTGCCCAGTCTCTAAGAGGGAGACCGGCTGAACCTCTAACCACGACTCTATCTTAAGCCGTCCGCTTTCGAGGTAGGGAAGTAGCGGCGCCATGAACTCATCGCCGTACGTCGCTCCCTCGGCGTCGTAAGGGGCCTTCATGAACTTCCACAGGATCTGCAGATCTGACCTCCAGGCCAGAGTGTCCGCGATCGCTTGTGCCACTGCAAGAAACTAAGTGTTAGGAGTTGCCGCTTACAACGACGATTTGACTAGGGTTGGAGATGTATAAGGGTAAGGAGGAGCATGTATGAGCACCGTCTTTGCTAGAATGAGAATCAATGAAGACTGGAATGCGTACTGATCGTTGCGTGGTTCTCCGTCCACACGAACAAACTACCGAGGCTAATAAGCACGGTCGGCGCGCGAGCGAGCCATTCGGTCAGGGCAGGAGCCTGCTCTTCGGCCGGCGACACCGAGAGCATGATTGGCCCCGTGAGAGTGACGTTTTGCGGGAGCACCTCGACAGGGATCGATGCCCCTGAGAGCGCCTGCGTGAAGAAAGGGACGTCCTCATTACGGATATTGAACCAGTTGACTGAATCAGTAAGTCCCTTCGACGCGATATACTTCTTCACGTCTGTGAAGCGGGACATGCGAAGCATGGCATAGTAGTATTGCATGTTGATGTAAATGTTCTCTGGCAGCTTTGCCCATGGTACGGGGTACGGTATACCGGAGCCCATGCTGCTTTAAAATAAGTCTGCCGGCCAGCATAATTCATCGCGGGAATATAGAGAGATAATGGCCGCCCAGCTGCCAGCCCAGTCAGTTTAGGGGGGGATTACGTACACTGGATACTTCCATAGCCAACTAAAGTAAGGTTGTTCTAGAGGGAAGTTTTCAACAGGAGTGAGAGGCGAAATAAACGCATGAAGTCGGCTGCTGTTCCGCGTTGCGTGGATAGCGGGCCGTAGTGAAGTATCTAATACAACAAGCGAGGGATCTACCTCGTCGATTATGTCTAGAATAAGTTTAGACGCATTATTCCCTCCGCAATTTCATCTTACGGGGGAAGAAATGCCGAAATACCTGTAAACTTGTGAAAGAGTCTCATATGATCTTCGCCCGACCACGGCGAGGTGTAGTAGGGCATATCTCGAATAATAGTCTTAACTCCGGCATGGCCAGGTGGATGGAGGACGCTAGTCGTCTCTCTCCCCTGCATTGCAACAATATCTAGGAAAGAGAGGTCGGGGAGTTTGTGATAGACAATGCTGCGGGCTGATGGCTGCTTCTGGCGGGCTTGCTCCGAAATCCGCTCTAGCGTGCGAGCCATCGACGGGAAGGAGGCATAGTGCACCTCGACTTCGGGGTAGCGCGTCAGCAGGGCATATGCCGTCGCCACGAGGACGTTAGCTAGCCCAAACTCGCTATTTGTCAGGAACAGGACGGTGTTGTTGCGGCCGGGGCGGATGGCCGCGATCCGCGGGGCCGTCGGCGGTGTCCACTGGCTAGCCATCCACGCCAACACCGCCATTGTTACGGCTCCAGCGAGGAACAGACCTCGCAACATGGTTTGTAAGATATTAGTTTTTGCTTAGTTTCCCTTACACAAACAAGAGGGGCCTTAGGTAACTCGAGAAGAAGAGACGGAGGAGGGAATAAACGAGCGATCGGAAAGCGGAGTCGAACAGCGCAACACTCTTATCAGCATCAGCACAGGATTCCCGATCGGGAGGGCTCGAAGCCACCATTGAACTGTTCGATTGGATCGCGGATCTGCGGCATAAGTCAGCGCTAGGGGGTCCATGATGATTACCCTTGCCAAGCCCGTTCCATGTCGATATGTAAATGAGGTGACGATGTACATACAGTATATGATATATCACAGCTAAGCTTTTGACATGAAGGATTTCCCAATTTCAACGGCAGCCAATACATTCAGCTTAATGCTATCCATAAATAGCAGTTTCCAAAATAGAATATATTCGCTGAATATTTTGTTAACAACAGTCAGTTGATCGAAAATATAGCTTGCTTTGACATCTATCTAAACCGAAGCCGATAAGCCATCAGCGCCGCGATAGCAAGTGGCTGCTACATGCATGAATACCTCTTTTAGTCAGAGGCCGATAGTGATATCTTTCTCACCAATATTCCTAACCTTGTTGAAACGGCTGGCTTGCGGGTTCAGACGCCGGAACAGGTGCAGGGCAAATATTCAATACCTCATGAGTAACGACTATATTCAAGCCTTTCTCATTATCTGTCTCTTTAACATAGCCGAGCGGGTCAGAAAAAGCCTCGCAGTTGGGCCGACCAGACGTGAGAGTAGTTACCACCCGTCCGACCGAGATCCATACTTCCCAACCCGAATTACGAGGGTAGGGCGTTGGAGACGGCGTCACTAATGCTAATGTGGATGTATTGAAGGGTTCCTTACTGTCTGCTGCTTGTAATCAACGATGTTGAAGAGCGAGGCCTCGAATATCTCGGGAAAGACGGCTCAAGTTACTTCCTGAATAGATTGTCATCAGACTATCACCAATAATATATTCGATGAGTGTCCGTCATCTAGAGTTTCGTAGCTATCTACAGCAGACAAATATGGAAGTAGCGTCTATCGCTACAAGCCTCGGCCGGACGCTGGGAAGAGGTATTACTAGTAATAGCCTATGAAGCTGACAACCGGCCAAGATTCGGGATTGAATCCAGCTTGAGTTCTAGAATTGTTAAGAATGTTTACGGCCACTAACGTTGTCGCTCAGTTTCCCACGCGAAACAACTGCTACAAAAAGTGAGTAGAAGTTATAGCGAAGTAGATATCATATATATGTGTGTGTCTATGTCAGGAACTCCAGGTAGGGGTATGCAAAGACATTTCGGGAGGGAGGGGGGAGGGACAGGAATGAGAAAAAAGGAGGTGCTGGCCGTCGAGGGAATCGAACCCCAGGGCCTAACGATGCTAGGTAGAGATATTAAGTAGGTATACTAACGCTGTAAACGCTAGGGTGCTCGCTAGGCCGTACCAACTCGACCAGGAGGCTCTAATGTTAAAATCCTTTATATATTACTCGTTGGGTGTGAGATCTAGGGCCGGGCTCGGGCTACTCTACGCCTGCCCAGGTTTTAGGATATGTTGGTAGCCATAGATAATATAAGGTATGGGCTAATGCCGGCGTCGGTGTCTTTGGGATTTATGTGGCTCTTTAGTACTGACAGATACATGTTTTGCCCTTATCAAAACTTTGCTCCTGCATGAGGTGGGACAGAGATTTGTTGTAGGGGTGACAGGAAGCAAGAGAGGAAATTTGAACTTAGATTGATTATGCCTAGCTTCTCTGGAATATCTTAGAATAAAAGCCCAGAATAAGTTGTAGCATCAGGTCATACTTTTGTTAATATCATATCTGATGAGTACTGAAAGAGAAAGGATAGACTTGATGGTGTAGATGTCGAAGCAGCAAGAAGCTACTAGACACTCACCCAGCCTTGGGAGAAAGTGAAGAACTTAGAAATACCTCTTATTTTAGTACATCAGGTGGCAGATGTCGGTATGTTGTTTAGTGGTCAAGTACAGCTTTAAGTGATGATCGTTGTTAGGAGGATGGTCTTAAAACACTCATAGGCTATTTTTGTCTATATATCACCCATCTTCTTTATTTCGCGGCAGCGGCAGTATATACCGGAAGACTCTCGGTGCGTGGATTGAGTTCTTCTAATAAGTTTTATTATGCTTTAGCTGGGGAAATGTGTGTCCACTGGCTTACAGGTATAATGGTATTGAGAAACATGCAATTATCAGCAACCAAGCTAACTACTAATTAAGCATAAACGCGTAGCCTTTTAGAAAAAGAATCAATATAGGAGATTAAAGTATCGTGGTTTAAGAGTAAACAAGGCTTTCCATACAGTGACTCATGACAGGGACCAACTAACCTGCGTTGTGAGACTTCTTAGCTACGGCAAGGCATTCTGCCACGTGGTAAGAAAGCTTTGAAATTCTTCCTTTAGTACTGCCTTGTTAGAGGTATTGGAAGAAATAGGGGATGAAGGGTGATTGTATGCACTTCTGGATGAATTACGATCATAACTGTGGTAAGTCGGCTAACAAAAAAGGTTGTAAACTGAGGAACTGAAGATTGAGTATTACGATCTCAAGTATAAGGTATTTATATACTCTTGTTGTTACCCGAAGGCCTAAATAACTTCGTGGGAGCCCTTGGCTATATAAATGCATATCCTTTGTTTGGAGGAAGGTATCGTAGCAGTATGAACTTACTATTGTACTTCTGGGAAAGTACAGGTTGCTGTGAGGTAAAATGCGTATCATATACTAAAATAGATTGAACTGCTTCCTCTCTTAGACGGACTGATGCATCGTCGGCAAGAAATTATGCTTTTATATAGATAACTACGCCAAGTACAATATCCTGATGAGCCACGGGTGATGAGCTAAACCATTCGGCGAGATAACCGAAAAACCAAGTAGAACGAGCCCACAGTGATATATAGGAATTCTTTGACGTGCAGAATTGTAAGAATTCTGAGGCCAGTAGGCCTACGTCGATTAGCGCTCGGACTCGTAGTAATTTGATTTCAGTTGCTTGATCTGTGTCATAACTGGTTGTCGTTCTTAAGTCAATTAGGTAATCATCTATTGTGGTGGAACCTAACCTAGGGATAGACAACTGTGACTTTACGGTTAAGGAATTACCTAATTCTTCCTGGTCCTTCGTTTATCTATCATTCGTTATGGCTGGCTTGTGCGGAAGCGGAAGGGCGCTGCGTACTAGTGTATGGTGTGGCTCGTTGAAATACTTACTAGGCTGGTCCTTTCGAAACATAAACACAAGCCATAGAGGTAATTAATTGGAATAGCTGGAGACTCTGTCTTGCTCTACGTCTCTAACCATTTGTAAAACTTTCATTTGCCAGAAAAACCGGGTTAAAGACAATGGGAACCAATGTTGTCGGGAACAGGAAACCACAACGCTCGGTCTTCTGGATCGAAAGCATGTATTACACACCAGATATCCAAGACAAATAGGCGGTGAATTGATGAGCTGTCTAAAACACGGCTTGAAACGCCGCACGGTGAACTTACCACTTGTTAGAAGGTTGTGACGGCTATCTCAGTTGGACGCGAGACAGGTACAGTGGAGTCTGTCTCGCGGAACCTATGTTGACTTGGATGCTGGTAACATATCAATACATCGGTGAATTGGAGGGGAAACATGATAGAAAGTCGAGGTCTACTAAGCTCTTTTCACATCAAGTTTAGGCTTCAACCGTATCTGACTGAACTCAATTGATGTTTAAGGTGGCGGATCCCGACGGTCTGTCTTGGTTGGATTGAGCATCACCACCCTTCGTTCCCTTTCCCTTTCCACTTTTGCCACCCTTCGCGACACCGCGCAATTGTGTTACAAGAGCGAGCCGGTGCATGTTTATTCCCGCAATCTGCAAGGACGCGAGACAGTCGAATGTATCCCCTGCGATGGCCAGCAGCACAAGGTAGGATAGGTTAGGTACGCGTGACTACTACTATAGATAGAGGATGAAGTGGCGTGGCGTGCGTACGTTGTGCTTCCCCCACGTCTCCCATGTGTACCTAGCATGTGTACTGTTATGTGCCTTGTTACGGGTAGAACACTTAGTTGGGCTTGTTATAGATCCTGTGACACATGGAAGCATCCAGAGGATACCTAGAAGACGTTCGATTGAGAGTTGACTGGGGGTCATGCTGCTTCTCCGGAGGAAAGCTTCCTTCGGGTCATGCGAATCGAGCCTAGATCTCCCGATCTAAGGGCAGACAACAGAAGCAAGGGACGCACAAGTGCGGCAGGACGAAGGGAACTTGAAGGGTGTCTGGAATGGAATGAATAACCGTTTCTCACCGCTCATTTTGCACGACCATCGCGAGACGGGCTCGTGGACGGCCCTCTCACGTGCTCTACACTTCGGGCCAGCTCGCCTTAGACTTGGTGCCGACCGGGCAGTTAGTGACATGATAACACACCACCAATGCAACCCGACAGGAGAATTGTGCGACGAACAGACCCTTGTTGCATTGTAAAAACGCAGTCTGCGCCTCCTGTCCTCTTCCGATTGTGAGTTTTAGCCCAAGTCTTGAGCTTAGCTCTCTCAGATCTTAAAAAGCCGGGCGAGACAAACGGTCGGGTTCAACCCAGCAACTCCGAATCCAGGGGAAACCTCGTATTCGCTACCAAGATCATGCTGTCGGTCCCCTGTCGCTTTTCCCACCAGAACCGGACACAGGGTGTGCGACATGGTAGTTAGCACCCACGTCCCAGTCCGCACGTAATATTCGGTTTCTAGAATCTTTCGTCCACTACGCCCGAAAACGTCTAGTGAACTCCTGTGGCTTCGTGAACCAAGACATTCTCGTGCGGGGACAAATGGTTTTGAGGGGGATTCAACTTAGCAAGTCTACGATAGACGCCGTCAACGACTTCTCAATTGTTGCTGCCTTGGCTTCCGCTACGGTGATGAGACGAGAGAGCAACGTTTTAACGGCAGCGGACAAGATATTGAAACGGTGCGAAGTAAATGAATTTCTTCAATAGCGTCGAGTTACTAATGTGGAAGCACTACTCTGCTGTGAAACTAGTAGTAGTCTTTTCTTAACCAACATGATGAATCATACACTGGCGAATGTGGACAATGGTGTGAATAAAATCAGCAGGGTTTGTAATTAATATTATATACCACGAGCTGACGCGCGATCAAGCATTCTGACCTTATTTGCATCAGCTCTCATGTCCTCTGACATTGGAGCAGTAATATATAACCGCGATAGCTTGTTCGTGCTTCCATAGCTAGCACATCCGTTCCACCTAGTGCTGCTACCCCCGACAGGTTACGGTAAAGGCGCCGAAAACTCCTAAATTTTGCCAGATACAACCTCAGGCGTCGAGCACTGGTTTCCCCAAGAACAGGCGTTGGACACGCAAGGGAGTGGAACCTACACAGCTCTACCCCGAATGCGTACCAATAAAAACAAAAAACAAAAACAAAAACAAGACCAAAACGCCAATCCATGCAAAGACAGACAGCCTGCGCTTGTCGTCGAATTTTTCCCCCTCCGCCAATTGAAAAGGTGTAAACAGTCGCTATGCAGTTTGGAAACAAGGTGTGCTGTGGGTATCCTGATAATTCCAGATAATGCCGTCTGAAGGAGCGGATGAGATTCTATGTGCGTGGTATAGAAATCGTCGTGAATCGTAAGGAGCGTGAAAGGTCGGTCTCTAATGCAGTACTTGCGTAAGGAGTGTCTATTGGGTATCGTCGTAAGGAGTGTCGTAAGTTTGATCATTATATAATAGCGATTAAGGATAGCTGTTGTAAATAGGGAATGTGGTGGTCATTGTGTCGATACAGACATGTCGGTATAGCGAGTCCTGTCAAAGGAACGTGGTGTACAATGGCGTCTGGTGTTGAAAATGCTGGTATGGAAAGAGTATTAAAAGGATGATGGTCGATGACGGTCCAGGTATGGCAACCACAACAGTTCGAGTTCATAACCTCAGTCGTCTTCTCTCTTGAACTGGACAGGCGCTGAAGAGACTGAGGAATTGTGTCGATGGTGCATATTTTGTGGTGATGGCATGAACACTGGTGATGGCGCGGAAACGGATAGTGGCGTAGTAGATTCACTGTAACTAGTAGCTGACCACCGCTGAGGCTCTAGAAATGGTGACGGCACGGTGTGATATGCAGTGGGGCGCCAGGTGGTAGAGCAGTGAACGGCGTCCTGGTTAAAGGGAATCTCGAGCGGAGGGTAACCCGATGAAGACGTCTGTTGAGCGCTGGCGGTCCTGAGTTCGACGGTCAATTATTTGTTCGCTTTTTAGATCCACACGGGCTTGGTTGGAGAGACAAACCCGACACCAAAATTACAATGTCCCGCGCTTAGATGATAATCTGTCATACACGCGTCGAAAGAGTTGAATTCCTCGTGATCGCTGTACACGATGGACCCCTCACCAAATGTGGATGATGCTGGACTATAGCCACCATAAGGAGAAGGAATACTGAGGTACTGTCCGGTGGGGTATGGTGACGAGAGCGTCAAAGGACTTGCTGCACTGCTACATTCGGTCTCCGGTGCAAGCATAGAGAGATCCTCGGTACTCCAGTTGATGGCTGGGCTTTCGCCGTAAGGCATATAAGAACTCGTGGTCGGTGGCGTCCCATGCTCACTCATATAGAAGTTGGGAGGGTCAAATTGAGGAAATGACGGCGTGCGCGTCGGTTGAATCCAACCCAACCTCGAGCGAAACTCCGAAATTGTGTCAATAGGAAATTCCATTAGCGAAAGAGGCGTCTGGACATCTCCATCGAGGCTTCCCGAAATGTTGATTGAAAGGAGGCGTCGTGCAATCTCCTCAACCGGACCAATTGCCAGGCTGCCAAAGTAGGCTGCACCAATCTCCGGAAAGAGGCGTTCCATCATCATAGCGGCTGTGTAATAATGCGAAATGACTAGCAGAGCGCTCGGTGAAGTCCCATTCTCTTTAAGACACCCAACTGGTAGCCAGAAGAGCCAGGTTCGCAGGGGTCGTAACCGATCAAACTGATCCTCAATCGACTGGATAGGGCTGACCTTACGAGCACCCTTGAGGAAAGAGGCAAGTTGTTGGATGAGCTGGGGATCTTCCTTGTTGTGCTTCAAATGTGCCTCAACCTTGGCCAGCTGGTTGATGTTGCGTTGGAATGCTTCCATGTCCTCTTTGTGCGGTTGATTGGGTTTGCGGTCTGGCTGTGGGGATGGAGGCGCGGTGGGAAACGTGCTGCTTTCCGCAATGAACTCCCCGAACTGGGATTCATGCTTCCATGGCTCCATAGCATCAATGACCTTTGCATTATGTTAGTTCGGCCGACTGCATATGTATACTGCTATCCATCACTTACACATGAGGTTCCTTGCATCAGTTGGGTCCAGCTTCGCCTATTACATGTTTAAGTTAGTGATCGTCACTCGGGTAGATGCAGCATTTATTGCTTACCAATCTGTGGCCTGCCACGACAGCACAAGAGAAGCAGCCAGGACGGCGTCGGAATTTTCGCGAGAGAAAGTGCCAATGGCTTCCTGCAACCCCTTGAGCGCGATACCACGATGCTCATATGCCATGTTGCCGACTAACGGACAGCTAGTCAGGAACGCGATATGCTCGGCGGAAAATGCAAGCAGCGCATGCATAACGTAGCGTTGAGACGCGCCAATCGTGAGGATGCTAGCTAATTATTAGCCGCCGTTGTAGCTATGGGTGGCTCGAAACTTACGTTGGGATCTGACGAGTCCACAGAGTGAAGTTGTTGGCGTCGATCGCGTTTAGTTCGTGACAAATCGAGGCAAGATGGTAAATAAGGCGCAATTCTTCGACGGAGAAGTACTGTGGTGCGGGTGCCGAATATACCAGGTTTGGGAATGGGAAGATTCCGGAACACTGCCATTCTGCAATATTTGCCTCGATCTCCGGCGTCCACATGAGATCAGGCTTGTCTGGAGTAGTAGCCCTTTCATCAGGGACGGACACATCATTGTAAGGACATCGAACCTTATGCTTCGTACAGTTTCGGCTATTACTGTTATCAGCCTCGGGGATTCAAATACATAAAGTAGATCACGAAAGCAGGGAACAAACCATTGGGGGAAGTTCTCGTCGCATCGAATGTGTCGACGTTTGCTAATGTCACAGTCAGTGATAGGTCGATGGCTGGACGAACTACTTAATTTGCTTACCAGTTATCACAGCCTTTGCGCGACTTGGTGTGACTGAGAGGAATTATCAGTTACCGTCTTCACTATCGAGGCATCTATAACAAACCTGCGTCGCGGGGGACCACCGCCAGGACCAGCCATTGCAAAAATGAATATAAAGCGAATAAGAACTAAAATAAGCTATTAGCAAGGTGGCTATTGAGTAGGAGCTTGCAGATATGCAATTCAGGTCGAAACCCCCTGAGAAATTCGAAAATCGCTGTAGTCGGAATGACAGGATACATACATAAAACAAGGCACGAAACAGAAGTCGTGCCAGGAACAGAAAGCGAGCGAAAGGTCGTAACGGGGGAGGAGGCTTTAGAAGCAGATTATTTTAGACAACAAAATTCAGTCGCAGGTTGCTATTTGCTTGTAGTTGTCTAGGCGTTTAAACGAGGCGGCTAGCAATAACAAGTTACCGATACATAGATCGGACGAGGTTTCCAACAACTTTTGTTGAGATGGTGGGCGAGATGGGCCAACAACTGCTAACGAGATATTCGTTGCCTAATCTGAGATTTGTCGAGCTGAATATTCCCTTTCAAGGTGTTTAAGCGATTGAATATCTCGTTGCAGGCGGGAGAGCGCAGGGTCAACGAAGATGGGACTCTAGCGAGAGTGCAATGTCATATATATATTGACAGAGTCGAAAGCAGCAGCTGATGGTCCGGGATAGATGGACTAGACAGTTCGGTTTGCCAGCTTGACTTGGATTATACCAGGCGAATTATTGATATCAATCAGGGCGTGAGCGATCGGGTGCTGGTATAAGACAGAGCGGGTGAGTCTTGAGGAGGCGATAGGATTTTTTAGATACTCGAGAGTTTCCAAATCTCCAAAACACAAAAAAAGGAACAAGCGAATGACAGGAGTCGACGAGGACTTCCTAAAGGGTGCGATAAAGCGAGTGTGGTGGTGAGGTGGTGCAGTAGCTGCAACGCCCAAATGATGTTTGATGATGATGGAATGGATCAAACAAAGTTGGAGTAAAGTCGGGGGGACGGGAGGGAATATTATAATAGGTAGCTACAGTAGAGAGGGCCCAAGGGAAGGGGGGGGGGCGGTGGGCAGCAGACCAGGACCACGCCGCTTCATGCAGCCAGCACACCCAGTGCAGCAAGTCAACACCAAATACTGGTGAGAGGCTAGTGCAACCCGTGCCATGCGGTGCAGCCAAGGCCGCTTTAGGTCCCTTTCCTTTCTGCCACCGAACCCTATGCACAGTGTCTTTTCTAGCTGAATTGGAGAGAGTTATGATTTTCACACTGTATTGCAGTGGCACTTGGGGGTGCAGTGCAACTGTACAGAGCTCCCTCAAATTCTATACTACAACATACCTACCTAAAACTTGTGGCATCTTTGGTCTACTACAGTACTGTATTTCATTGATCGCTATCATTTTTACTCGTACTATGGCCAAAAATAGAAGCAAATCGTAACAACGAACGTTCATAGTCCAAGGCAGGTATAAAAGCAAAAGCGTTGAAAGGCCCCGGGAGAATACAGTGCATGTATTGAGTAGTGCTTCTCTATTTACACTACCTACCTAGGTACGGTAGTTCAAGTCTTGACATGATGTGCTTTTCTACAGTACAGTACAGTAACCTAATAGCCAGCGAGGTACTTACCACCTTATGTAACTTGCAAAGGTACCTACATATACCTACTTACCGACATTCAACACTCCCTGTCAGGCTCGTGCCAGGCGTAACCTACCGCCAGCCTCTGGTCAGGCCTCTGGTGCTTGTCAAACCCCACTATGGATAACCCTGTCAGGTAGGTACTTCAAACTACCTACCCAGGTAGTGCCAACCCATCTCAGTACCGCATTACCCGTGCAAATTCGTATCGTCCAGTCAGGGGTCAAATCCGGGGATCATAGGGGCGAAGTTAGGCCCGAGCTTTTTTTTTACGCACTGCCCCCGGATTTTGACCCCTGACTGGACGATACGAATTTGCACGGGTAATGCGGTACTCAAGGCGCGACGGCTAGGATGGGTCGGCCCTAAGCTCCTGTACTTATCAGGTTAGTCTTGCTGAATCTATGTCAGCCAAGATAAGTGCTGTAAAGGCTGGTGCATAGTTTGCCCCCAGTCTGGGGCAAATGACAGGAGAGGCACAGGACGGTTTCGAAACTTTAGGGAACCTATCAAGAGGCGCGACCGGGGTTATCAACAACGTTATGGTTTTGTGCGCATCAAAAGGCCGGGAGACCCGGAAGCTACTGTCGAGACTCCCTCGCCTCGCCTCGCCTCGCCTCCGGTTCTGTTCAACGTCATCCCCAACGGCCAGGGCTTTGTGGGGAGTTTTCATCCTTAGTGTTCTGCGACAGTGATCTGCCGTGCATTTAATCGCGGTGAACATCCTCTCTCCGAGGACCGGGGATATAACCAGCGCGTTTAAACTGGTTACTGCTTGTTACAGAGCCCTGGTTGTTTTCATTAACCCAATGTTTTCTTACAACCGTAGGAGGCGGTTACCGATGCATATAGGTATACAGCCTACTGTATGCTTGTGCGACAACCGGTCGGCAGAAGGAACCGTCGTCTTACTGCCAAGACGTCGCCTTTTGTCTCGGGTACAAACCTGGCCTGTCTTAAAAAAAGAAAAGTAGAAAGAAAATTACGATTGGCCAGTTGCACTTGGGGTCTCAACCCCAAGGATTCCCAGAAAGCTTCATGGGCTCACCGAATTTTCATGTTGCTGTCCAAATAGCTCGTGCGGTTGTGAGTGTCGGCTCCCTAATGTGAAAAGTGAGGCTATCCGGAAAGGGAATGACCCTCCTACGCCTAATCTTAATATCTCGCTCGTTGTTGTTAAAAAGAGCTCTCGCGATAGGCAGATGCCTTCCTAGTCACACAGTATCCCCATGACACCTTCTAAAAAATGGGTTTCGCCCAAAATGACATGATGCATCTATATAGGTGGCAGCAATGCCCGAACAGTTGGGCTTATACGCTCTCTTTTCGATGTCAAACGAGCGACATCCTCAGGGAGTGTATGGCAATTCAACACTATGAATTGTTGTTTCACAACGAGTTCAATTGGGCGATAAGGGAAAAGCTCCTACATTCAATATTGTTACCTCTCCCCCGTTATCGGCTCCTAAGAATATAGAGTATCTTTCCCACTAAATATCAGTAGTAAAATACGATAATTCTGAACCAAATCTTCCGTGCCACCAATCGCGCCTATTTGCAGCCTCGTTATTGGTCCATCTGTCCGGAGTCGGTGATGTCGAGGAGGGGATTGCAGCTACAGGTGACACGGCGGTTGCGCAGCGGATGAGGACTTGGACTATTTAATATGATGGTGCTGTGGTATTGTCGTCTTTACTCTACCCCATAGTCACTTTCTCGGAGTTCCTATCTACTCTGTTTGAGTTCTATGTGCAAGAATGGGGTTAAGAACGACGCAGAGCAAGAATGGGCTTTCAGCCGAGACGGCTCCCCTCCTAGGGCCGCCGGATGCGAACCCAGCATCTTCCAACAAGGTGGCATCTCATAGCACATTCACTGCCTCAAGCAGTGACGCGCCAACCAGTACTAGCAATACAGAGAACGGCCTGCTGCAAGTAGAGGCTACCACCAATGGGGCTTCCGGCGACTCGCCGAAGCCCACGGTGAAGATGGCGGTGCTCCTCCCGGCTCTCTCCATTGGCGTAAGTCCTCCCCGCTCTAGCACTTATATTGTCATAACGAGATGGTGGCCTACTAACCTCGAACGCAGATATTCCTCGTAGGGCTCGATAACACCCTTACAATTTCCACATACGGCAAGAGTGAGTAATTCCCGGAGGCATTTTCTTCTTGCTCTGGAAGCTTTCAAAGCATAAACTTTCCATTCTGGGCCAATACAGTGTCTAGAAGCCTCTGAAACCCTCATAAATCCGCTTAAAATGGCGATAACTGACTCTGAGTGTTGCAGTAGGAAGCGATCTGGAGTCGCTGAATAGTATTAGCTGGGTTGCGACATCTTTCTTCTTAACACTGACAACGTTCCAGCCGCTCTACGGCAAATTGAGTGATATCTTTGGCAGCAAGCCGTGTCTGTTGTTCGCATATGTTGTGTTCGGGCTCGGGTGCTTGGGCTGCGGTGTCGCGAGGAACATCGTCGAGCTATGTACTGCGAGAGCTGTTGTAGGAGTGGGCGGTGGTGGTAGTAAGTATTTCTTAAAGTCATTTCCGCTTTTTGCTTTAACTGTTTTCAAAAGCACGTGGCTCCTGCTTGGGATACAATTATATCCTGAAACCGTTACATTCTAGTGACACGGGCAGATCTGGCTCAGGATGACAGCGTCTAACTTCGGATACTATAGTGAACGCCCTAGCCAACATCATCATAACGGATTTCGTCTCATTACGTGACCGGGCTATTTGGCAAGCTTTTTTCACTGCCATGTATACGGTTGGTATGTCAGTTGGGGCGCCGCTGGGAGGCTTCTTCGTTGATAGTATTGGCTGGCGCTGGTAAGTCGGGACCTATTCCAGTTATTGGGCCATGAATTACCAACATGGAAAAGGGCATTCATCGTTCAGTGTCCAATCGCGCTTTTGGCCTTCATATCCGTTTATCTTGTTGTCAAATTTCCTCGTGTGGAGGATCATTCACACTGGAGCACCAAAATCCTTCGCATCGACTTCATCGGTGCATCCACTCTCGTCTTGGCCACTTCCCTCCTGCTCTTCGGTCTTGACAATGGAAGCAACCAGGGCTGGGGCCAGAAGATCACCGTTGTGCCGCTAGCGCTGGCCCCTGTGCTCTTCGCCATCTTCATCTTCGTCGAGGTGAAAGTCGCGAAAGAACCTTTCGCTCCGGGCCGTGTCATCCTTAACCCTCCTATGCTAGCTGCCTATGGTGCGAATTTCTTTGGATATGCTGGGCAATGGGGTGTTTTGTTCTTCATCGCTCTATTCTTCCAGGGCTCACTTGGCATGTCTGCTACCTCCTTAGGTCTTGTTTTCTTGCCTAGCACGTTCTCCCTTCTCTTTGGATCTATAGTAGGAGGCCTCATCATCAAGCGTACTGGCCGGTTCTATTGGCTAACCCTTGGGGGATACTGCTTGCTGCTCCTGAGTATTATCCCTCTGGTATTGGGTGTGGGCCAGCAGTCGGCGATTGTTACTGTTGTGGGCCTTTCCATAGCCACGTTTGGGCATAACATCTGTGAGTTTTCATCCTCAACTTTGTTGCAGCGTACTATTTGTCGACTATCTCTGTCCACTCATCTATATTAACGCCCACAACTAGCCATAGCCACTACTCTTATTGCCATGATCGCTCATACAGCGCCGGATGACGTAGCTATGGCGATTGCCTGCTCCTACCTTTTCCGGTCGTTGGGTACAACGATAGGCGTCGGCATATCAACAGCAACGCTGCAGCAGATGCTGCGCATGGATCTGGTACAAGAGCTAGGCGGCACAGACCGTGCCAGGGAAATCGAAGAAAAGGTTCGTCAGAGTCTGGACTATATACAGGCACTTGATCCGGAGTGAGTAACCCCTGGAGTTATTTCTTCCTGTTTCGGCTGCTTGCGGAGTCAAAAATCTCCAATTAGAGTAATGGACGTGTTTCGGGAGCATGCAGAACTCCGAAAACATGTGCCGATTTCCCCTAAAAGAGTAATTACTGATTCGAGTGAGCTATAGTGTGGCGAAAATTGTGCAGAAATGTTATGCTATCGCAACGCAGTGGGCTTTCGTTCCTATTGCGGGTTTTGCGGTCCTTGCCATTTTGTCGTCGATCTTTGTCAAGGAAAGGAGACTCGACAAGTAAATGATATCGAATACCTTATAAACATTGAAGTCGTTAGTTTAACATTGACAACTGTGGCAATACTATAGCCCCTATCGGCCTAGAAGACTACGGAGGGTGGCTAACACCAGCTGATTATTTGATACAATATAAAAGGGCTCACATATCAACATAAATTCATGTAGAAGTTTGATTTGGTAATAATTTTCTTCTATGGTGTGTAACAACGCAAACGATCACCATACCTATGGTGTCATGGTATTGCATGAACCAACGTGTTGAATTGTTACCCTGCGCCGTGTTCCTGTCTTTCTGCTCCTCCTGAAAAGCATAGGGGATACCGAGGATGGCCGTGGAGGTGCAGAATTAAAAAGCAAATCTATCTACGCCGTCGGAATCTCGTAACGTGTCATGATGGAGTATGATGTGGTAAGTGGTGCAAGCTTGGAAAAGTAGGTTCCCGCAATAAATAACGAGTAGACTGGACCGTCACGCTACATATGCGGACCACAGAGCAACAATTGTGGTTTTAACCCAGCATGTCGATGCCCCTGCTCGAAATATTACTTCGACGAAGAAATTCGGAAGGCCACGAACGTGAAGAGCCTGTCTCGGGAATTATAAGACTCCATTTGGCCTACGTTGTCCCATCGTGTGTGTTGTGATTCATAGAAAGCTTCGGCGAGGGAATTGAACCCCTTCGACGGCCGCGTTGTCGGTGAACCAACTACAGCGGTCACCGGCAGCCTCGTTGACGAGGGCGCATGGGAGTCCGTTGCCCACCTCAAAGATCTCCTTCATGATTTCCTTCTTTGCCGCCCCGGTAACAACAAAGGCGATTCTGACGGCGTGCGTTATAACAGGAAGTGTGAGGGTGATGCGCCTTGGAGGTGGTTTCGGCGAATCCTCGATAGGAGCGACCCAGGCATCGGCCTCACGCAGTAAAGGATGGCCGGGGAAGAGACTGCAGGTATGACCGTCTGGGCCAGAGCCGAGGAGGAGGAGGTCAAAGATAGGGAGCTTGACCGAGTCGCCCTTTGCAAAGGATGCGACGAGCTTCTTCTCATACTGGTCTGCCAATTCTTGCGTATCGTTCAGATATTCAGCATCGATGGGGTGCACAATGGGCTGGCCTATGGAGGCAGGGATCTTGTCCAGCAACTGCTTCTTGATGAGGGCATAGTTGCTGTCTTGATGGTCTAGCGGGACGGCCCTCTCATCGGCGAAGAATATTTCCCACTTGTCAAACTCGATCACGTCTGCTTTGGACTTGGGTTCGGCGAGTAATGCCTGGGCGAGGGTTTCGGGGAGGGAGCCGCCTGACACGGCGACCTTGAAGACATCATGACGGGTTAGACCGGAGTTCTGGCACGATACAACGTAGGATCGAAGCGCCTGGGCGAGGGAGGTGGTGTCGTTGAAAGCGAACAGGCTAGGTTGCTTTCCCGGCATCTTGGCTGGTCGATGGACGGGGACTTATGCTGGTAGTTGGAGTTATATGGAGTAAGTTGGAAGTCTAACGAGTCGAGTCGAGTCGTGTCGAGTCGAGGCAAGGCAAGGCAAGGCCGCATGCGATGTTTGCAAGATTAATAAAGAAACGGCGGGGATTGTGACGGTGTGATGGATGGTGCGGGTTTCAACACTGTGCTGTCGATTCCTATATCTTTAGATAGCGTAATTGTCAGCGGGCGTTGACCACTTTCCTGCTGCTGTTTTACGTGGGCGATTACTCACGAACCTCCAGAGCTTGCGTCTTATTTCCCAAATAGGACTCGCCTCCTTGATTACTCGATTATTAGGTTGCAATGGACTGTCCAAAATCATTCTGCTCCTGGTAATCGAGGAGCGCATTTACACAGTAAGACGTAGACGGCGCGGGGCCTGGTAGTGGATGCGGGTACAACCTTAGGTAGGGGGGGCTATAGTGACAAAAATATCTCATTGGATAGTCTAGTCTGGTGGTTTCGATTCTTGACATCTCCGGCCAATCACGTTAATATCGCAAAGTTCTACAGACTTCTTTGTTATGTACACTACCGCAGCCTCCCGATTCTATCTTGTTCTGATGATGTTTATTTCGGTGGCGGGGTAGATGGGAAATGTAATTTACAGCGGGGCGATTGACGTAGTTCCTCACTAACTGCTGCTGTTAATGGCCGCTGGCAGGGGATGGAGCATGGGGGCCCTGTGCTGTCACCCTGGATCTGCCCTGGAGCATGGTATCGGGTTGGCAGGGTTTGGTTGGCGAACTGATGTGCGCGTTCTGGAGCGGGACGAGTGGAGGCTAACTAGGGTGTATCATATCTCAATGCAACGTTCCTAGTCTGCTGTACCTTACAGCGTAGAAGGAAGCCTAGAGGTACAAGAAGGTGCTGTCGAAAGCCGCCAGCGGACTGTACAGCACACCATAAACACATCAACAGCGCAAATAGGCTTTATATCAGACAAAATCGCTGGCTAGCACTACTCTACGCCCATAGATTCCGTAGCTAGCATCGGCGGAGCTGCGAGTAAGCATCGACATCAGTTTGCTGATATAGGTATTTAGTATAGGTATGACAGATTTCCCTCGAAAGGTGCCTTGGCTTGGAGCACTACTTGGAGCCTCTACTAGACAGCGGCGAACGCGATGATATTCTGTCGCCACTACGTTTCAATCTCACTAGGTTTGTCTCGCGAGTAAGAATGACGGTCGTGGCGAGCGCCCATAACCTCGCGGAAATAAAAAAACTACAGATATGGCCAACACAAGATACTTTACTATCTACTGATAGGTAGGGAGAGTTCCATTAATAGAGATATTAGTGGCACTACCTAATTGTTTGTTCATATGTACCTAGGTGGGTAAAGCTTAATTTCTAAAATAATACAATAGAGGAAATGAGTGAATAGTAATAGTCAAACTGATATTTTTAGATTGTTGGGAGGTATATTCGTTTTGCACAGATTGTCTACTAACGGCCTTGCGAACGCCGGCGCGAGTTCCGGCGTGGAGCCAGCGGCGAATTGGGGACCTGGCAATATTTTGGGGGGTTACAACACCGCTTCTATGATGCTCTGTTACCTATACCGTACGGTCTCGGCCCGGTACGGCGCCTACAGCTGTACTGATTTGAATGTCGTGCTGGTCCGCGTATCGTACCAGTCCGTCGACCAAACCCGTACTGGTGCATAGTTTAAGTCGTATATTGAGTCCGCAGTCCTATCCGTACCAATACGCAGTTTTAATCGTACTGGTGCGTAATTCGATTTATACTTGTCCGTACTTTTAACCCTACTTATACTGGTGCGGGGATATATTCAGGGTTTCTATTCAGCTTCTTTCTACTACTTTCTAGAACCTAGTTGTATGTCTCCTTTACTAGCATATCTACTCCATAGTTTAAATCATTTTTTATCCTAATATTTATCCCGAGCTAAAAGACGAACCCTTTCTTTCTTCTTCTTTTGTTTGGGTAGCTATAGTAGGCAATGCGCCACCTTCCCGGAATATACCCGGCCTTCCCCGGTATAAGTGTAGGAACAAGTCTCTGCTTTATCCTCAAAGACCGACAGTTCTTTTCTATTCCTAAATTTATAACCGGTGCCTAAATCGGCACATCGGCTAGTCTAATATTTAACGGATATATAACTGAACAATTGGGTTTAAGCCGAGCTGCATTCGGTAAGCCAAGGCTTGGTGATAATATATTATGTAGCCCGTTTGGTTTTTTTTTAGGAGCGCATCGCTAATCGCTATCTACATATATAGTTGTAACTACGGGCAAGAAGGTACTAGTTCTTTATTCAAATTTCGGAGGAGTATAAATAAGCAAGTGCTTGAACTTATATCTGCCGAGGCCGATTCTGTATATGATCTATGACCGCCGTTTTAAATGCTAAAAGCATTATCTAGAGTTTCAAACTAGGTGCCCGCCGAGAACCCACGGGCTGTTAGCGGGTATGGGCTAAGGTAACGCTTGTGAGAAAAGCCACATGGCGCTTTACCGTGCAGTTCGGGACATGGATTCCAATTTTATAGGTACCGGCCTGGATACTCACTTTAGAATATTGCAGACTTTTTAGTTATTAGCATAAAGGGTATATGGGCTGGCCACCGTGACATTGATACTCCAAAGGACTGGTTACTAGTATACAGAACGAAGTGTGCAAGGTTTGTCGTTTCGCTATGCCTTTGTTGGCTGACAGGTGCTGTGAGCACGGGAAGCCAAGGATCCGCAGCCAACAGTGCTATAGGGGATCTAGGCAGAATCAGCTCTTGCACACATCAGCAGGTACAAAATAACATTGCTTCTCATGATTTCTGCCCGCATCATTTCCTCGATTCTTTCAACCTATCTAACATCTTGCATGTGGCTCATAATGAATTCAATGCTGCAAACAGACTTCAAGCTTTCTGATGTCGAGGTATCTGACGCACAGGACATTGGACATCATGTCGAAGTACCCGCTATGCAAAATGGTCCATTGTACCGGACAATGTTTCCTCAGTTTAACACAGTCACAGAAGCACAAAAGGAGCAAATAACTCGCTGGTATATCGAGATGTTAGAAGATGCCTTCCAAGCCCGGGAGGAAAGATTTTTGAAGGCATGTTCTGTTGATGGGACTCCAGTCGGTTTTTGCGGTTGGACTGTTATAGAGCAGAACCATGACCGGCAACAAGCGGGTGAACCGAGAAAGAGAGAAAAGGCTCGGAAGGCATCTTGGCTACCAGATACACTTGATGTAGATGGCTGGGTTGCTCTATCAAAGGATCTGAAAGCAGAACGCTGTCGGGTTTTAAAGGATCTCGATAGCATATGCCGTAAGTTAAATTACGTTATTCTAGTATACCTGCTTGCTAATGGTTTATATATCTAGGACTAACATTTATGGCGGTACATCCGAAGTATCAACAACAAGGGATAGATTCAATGATGATGCAGCGCATTTGTAAAGAAACGGATCAGCAAGGACGATGTGCATATGTGCTTGCAGCGCCGGAGGGGGTCCCACTCTATTCAAAGTTTGGTTTCGAGATTGTAGGTCATGTCGAGACGACTCATGGTGCAATCGCAAGCATGTTTCGGCCATCTCGGCGTCCTTGTTAATCTCGGGTGGACCAGCGTCATCGCGTGGTACTTGTTAAGATCAACTCCGACATAGTCGTCTGAAACCTCTAGAGGAGGTTTCACTGGCCTGCTCGAGCCCTGCGAAGTGAGAGTTCAAAGTCAGTCAGTATAACAATAGTCGCCGAAATATGTTGTGCAGTGTTGATACAGGTCGCTCACCCCGTTGTAGTCCGTTTCATAGTGATTGCCTGCATAGTCCACATCTGTTCTCATCTCGACACTACTATCGTTCTTGTAAACTCTTGGTAGCTCAAATACCTTGTGATTGTCCTAGGATTTACGGTACTACGGAAAATTTTGAGAAGCACACTATCGGGGTCAGCAGTACTACCTCGGGGGTTGACGGGACCACCGTGCGCTTGATGACGTGGTGTTGGGGCTTGATCAAGCACTGGGTGCACTCTTTCGCTGTAAGGTGCCTCTATATAGCTCTCGTGCATACCAGTATACCGGCCCCCCTGGAAGAACGCAGAGGTCTCGATGATCCCAAAGGTAGGCAAAAGGGACCAATCATCCTACAGAGCCTACAGACGTATAGCCCTACTCCCATGCTGCCTCGGGGATTATAAGCCCCCAGCAAGCAAGTGCCGTCCTAATTAATCAGTGGGCTTCGCTCGCTTGCCTTAGTTGACGGTTAAAACAGCCCGGGACGGTTTTGAGGGCTGTAACCGTTTTAAGAGCTGGAACCTTCCGTTTTGAGATCGCGCTAAGCCCAATTTGTCGCACGCTAGGAAATTGGTAAAGCCTACTGTAGAACTAATAACGCTCTATCCCGCTTACAACACCCACGATAACATCAATCCTCGTGCCTCAGTTACCCCGAACCTCTTTCCTGCTGTTGCTTCTCTTGCGGACAAGTCGGAGAAATGGTCCAGCCCAAATATCTCACCGGCGACTCTGCCGCGATCGGCGAGTTCTTGGATAAATTTGATGTGCGTTAATTCCCTCCACGGCGGCTTACGGCCTGCGCGTCGATCTCACAATGTGTACCTAGGTGTTCCTATTTGATTGCGATGGTAAAACAACTCTCCATTTTTAAAAAGGGGTACGAGAATAGGGCTAACTCCTGCGCAGGCGTCTTGTGGTCGGGGGATCATTTGTTCGAAGGCACAGTTGAGACCCTGGAACTACTGAGATCTAAAGGTTAGAACCACAGACGAAAATCCCTGCCTGCCATTTCTATCTTATCTCGCGAAAATATAGCCACAGTCTAGGATCAAAGTGGTTATTACGAGCTAATAAATATGAAGGCAAGAAGGTCGTGTTCGTCACGAACAACTCAACAAAGTCCCGGCAGGATTACCAGAAGAAGCTGATAGGCATGGGCATCCCCAGCAACATAGAAGAGATATTCGCGTCAGCATACTCTTCTGCCATCTATATCTCGCGGATCCTCAAACTTCCAGGACCGTGCAACAAGGTCTTCGTGTTGGGCGAGAGCGGCATAGAGCAAGAGCTACGGACAGAAAATGTGCCGTTCGTCGGTGGTACTGACCCGTCGCTGCGGCGGGACATGACACCAGCGGACTTCGCCGGGCTCGCCGATGGCTCTATGCTGGACCCGGACGTGGGCATCGTGCTCGCAGGTCTCGACTTCCATGTCAATTACCTGAAGATTTCCATGGCGTACCAGTACCTGCGGCGAGGCGCCGTGTTCCTCGCCACGAACCTTGATAGCACGCTGCCCATGAGTCATACCTTCTTCCCCGGCGCAGGCTCCATCTCCATCCCGCTCATCAATATGATTGGCGAGAAGCCCACGGCTCTCGGAAAACCCTCGCAGGCTATGATGGATGCTATCGAGGGCAAGTTTCACTTCGACCGTAGTCGCACCTGTATGGTTGGGGATCGCCTCGATACCGATATCCAATTCGGCATCGAAGGCAAGCTCGGCGGCACGATGGCTGTTCTCACAGGCGTCACGAAAAAAGAACACTGGGAGTCGCCAGACGCTTCCTTCCGACCTGCCTATTACGTCGATAAACTCAGTGACCTAAGAGGTGGAAGTTCCTGAGGGTTTAGCTACTGAGCAGGCAAGATCTGTTTATACTAGTGGTAGAAGTCAGTACTAAGGGCAGCCTATTAGAACCGAGCTTCTCCGCTTAGGACAGATATAGATATCTAAGTTAGAGCTAGAGCATCACAAAAGATTTATAGAGAGCGTAAAGATTTCACCTACGATCCCTTTCCGTTACATCTTACATAAGTCTGCCCGGTTCGCTGACCATGCACCTGGGGGTCTAAGCTTCACATCACTGGCGTCATGCCATTGGCAACAATACCATCCTATCTCCGACCATTTCACATTGCATTTAGCAGAACGTTCTCCACAGTTGGAACCTCCACACGCTATCTATCCAATAACGCACCATACCCCAAGGGATCCCCGCGCCGGAATCCGCTCCCGTCTACGGAGGCATGGTCTCAAGGGTAAGGGGCCACGAGCCTATCGACGACACGAATGGTCGGAGAGGTTCTGGTTCGTTTTATAAGAAGCGAACTCGCGAAAGAGTCCCNCAACGACTCACAGACGAGCTCGGACTACTAGTCGGAGTCATAACAATGCGTCTCCTCAATTCGCCCTCTTCCCACAGGTTCCCCAGCGTCCCTAAAGTGACGATTGGAGATGTCTTCTGGAACATATTTGACCAGCTCGGTCGATGAATGTCATAATATTTTTTTTATTACTTATTAGTCACGTCCTTCGCTCGTCGGACACAACACCAAAACTTTCTTAGACGAGGTATCGCAGGGATTGCGAGCTTCTGTGTCAACAAAACGGAACACCACCCAAAATCAGCCGGATTCTTTTTGTCTGTTTCAACAGAGCTGTTGGGACGACTTGTCCCAAATGTCACAAATATATAGACTTCCCGGCGCGCAAGTGAGTGGAAAATCCGAAGAAAGCAAAAAGGAAAATTCAAAAAGTAAATGGAGCTTGGAATTTTGTTTTTTTCTGGGATACGGAACCGCAACAAAAAGGGTATCCTTCGCGCACAACATACCTTTTATATCTCATTATGATGTATGACCGATATGAAAACCGAGGCGCTAATAGAGTCAAGAGACAAGATCTCTTGTGCCTTGTATGATGTGGTTGGGAGACTGTTGTCTAGGTACTATATGGAAGTGGGGGGGGAGTCGGGGGACTGATGTTTGTGGTCCAACCCACACATTGAATAGACGGGTTTGGATATCCTTATTTGTGTGAAATATTTGCTGTGAAACAAAATGTTCGATATTAGCTTGAGGTATATAGACAGTGTACTTAAAACAAGGATGAGAATTTGTCCACAATTTCGAGACTTTTGACCACATGCGGTGATTGGGAGTGGGATATTGAACTGGAAGTAATGCGGCGAGTAACTAGATACGAACCGACCCTACCAGAGTGCTGTATTTGGTCTTATAATCTGTCCTTCGTGCCTTGCTGCACATACTGGACCCAGTCACTCTTTGCAATCTTGATGGATTGGCTGTTCCTGATGTGATATAGTATCAGTCACAACGAGCACGTCCGTCATATCTATCATAAGACAACATAGCTGGGTGGAAAGAAACCAGCCAGGTTTGGTATCTAGTTATTTCCGTATTTCGTTCACAACGCCTTTTCTGCATCTCAGTTCATAATGCAACAGTCAGTATTTATACATGAACTAGTTTATTTAAACCCTCAAGTCTTTTTCCGACTGGCAGAGGCCACATAACAGTCTGGGTATCATTGAGGTCTCGTTTTTCCTTCATCACTCCTCGTCTTCCTCGTCGTCTTTTTTCGCCTCTGCCTTGAGCCTCACCCACTCAGTCGCCTTAGCCCTGACCTTCTCCTGGCTCTTGGCATCGCCGTTCTTCTCCTCCCAATCAGCCCAGCGCTTGAACCATTTCTTGGCAGGGCGTGCCTTGAGTCCTTTGACTTTGGTCGCTCTGTCGAAGACATCTCTGATAACCGCCTTATCGGCGCTGGGACCGTCTTCATGGTCCAGGAGCTGGCTCCATAGGTCAAATCTCTTGGGGAATGTGGCGATGAGCCCTTCGAACATGGTTCGGCCACGCTCAGCACTTCCGTTCGGAGAGTTGTACTCCAGAGCAGCAAACTTGGTCATTAGGGGAAGGCGGGCGTGATCCGGCAAAGCTTGTGTGGCCCGAGACAGCAATGCTCTTGCCCGATCAGGTTCGTTTTGGACGGCGTGGAGCCAATGAGCATAATTGTGCCAAACATCGGGAGAGTTTGCGCCAAACTTCTTCGTGATGGACTGGAAGAGCGCATCTGCTTTCTAGCGGATTGTGAGCTATGATCTAGATATGGAGAACATTTGTTACCTACCTCAGGTTTATTGTCTTGGACGTATATGCTAGCAAGTCGCTGGTAGACTTCCTGTTGGTCATTGACCTGGCACGCACGCGTAAAAACGCCGTCCACAGTAGCGTCGTTTCCAAACCTCACTTCGAGATTTAGATATGCTATCCAAGCATTCAATTTCTCTGTTTCTTCTGTGCTATTGATTGTTGCTACGGCACGCTCAGCAACTTCACGAGCTTTAGCTAGTTCACTAACTTGCATCTGGAATGCCATATATCGAGTCCAAAGGTCAGATGAGTTTGGTTGGCGATTGAGTAGTTGCTCGTAGTCCACTGCGGTCTGTGGGCCAAAGTTGGTCAAATCACCACTCCTGTCCGTTTCGATCTGAGGCTTTCGCCGTTTCTTCTTCTTTTCTGTTGTTGTGTCCGGGTCAGTGTCCGCACTGGCTGTAGCATGTTCATCAAGCGCAGTTCCAGACCAATCGAATCCTCCAGCACCAAGTGCGTCGACGTCTTCGACTGGCACATCGGCCATCTCGGTATCGTCAACGTCAGAGGATAGATCTCCGTCGTGATCAATACCCTCAATAATGACTGAGCTATTACCGTCTTCCATTTCCTCGTCGTCAGATTCTTCGTCTTCGTCATCATCATCATCCAGCAAGGCACCAGCAATTTTGTCTTCATCATCACTGTCATCTTCACCCATATTACTGTCTTCATCCTCAAAATAAGAAGGTTTTAACCCAAAGCTGATCCTCTTTTTCTGTGCGTCAACATCCAAGATGATTGCTTTGACTGCATCGCCCTCACTAAGAAGTTTTCTTGCATCTTGTATAGGCTTCTCGGCCAGCTCACTTCGGTGGCACAGTCCGCTCACATTTGCGGAACCGTCGACGAGAATGAAAGCACCAAAATCTTCCACTTTGCGGACTTTCCCAGTGACAACTTGGCCTGCACGGAGGTCTTGATAGTTCGTGAGTGGCACAAAGTCCTTCTCAACTACTGATGATTTTAGGCTCATTTGAATCTGGCTGGTAGTGGGGTTGATCAATGTAATCCGGCCCTTTACCAATTGATCAATCTGGAATTCATCTTTCCATTCCTTGATAAATTTGTCTGAAAGATCAGAGATCCGAACCATGGCTGTAACATCACCACCTAGACCGATGAACAATCCCTTGTCGGAAACATTTTTGACAAAGCCACGAATCAAATCGCCAACGTTGAGCTGAGCAACAGTGGTAATCTCACGATCCTTGACGGGCAAAGACGAGTTTAAGACCCTTGACGGGCGCAAGGAAAGCCGTAAGCGCTTGTTACTCTTGTCCACGTCGACTACCGAGACACGGATAACGCTGTTTTTGCTATATGACATGGTGCTGGCATCGCCATAATCATCGCTAAGGTCAATCAAGTGGGCGGGTGCCGAAATTATTTCACTGAGGTGCACGATAATCTGGCGTTCATTGATCTTCGTGATTCTACCAGGGAGAACCATATTTTGCTTGAGATTATCCCAGGTGAGATGAGTCGAAGCCCCAGAAGCGCGGGCTGACAAGTCGAGGCGGTTTTCTGTAGGATTTACAGCTAGAACGCGTACTTTCAAGGCCGAACCAACGGGGAAACTTGTTGAGAGATTATCAAGAAGGGATACATCGTCCGATATATCGAGCATACTGATTCTGCCGCGTACATTTGGCGATAAATTTACCCAGAGCGAGTTTTGCTGAATGTTGTTAACGAAGCCAATGTGTATTGAGCCAAGCTCAAGCGCCTTAAGAGATAGCTGCGACGTTGTACTGGGCTTCAATTCGCTTGGCTTCGCTGAGAGCTCAAGCACTGAGTGCGTTGAACGATGTGAGATGGGCAAGTATCGATGATTCTTTGCGTCATGAACACCAAGAACTCGCACTTCTATCACTTTGTTCACTCGGAATGCGCTCAGAGGAGATTTAGGAGTCGCAATTTCATCCCAAGAATCAAATATTTGGCTGATATCCACGCGTCCTTGGAGATTGTCGGCTAACTTAACATTCAGCTGGGTGCTCTTTACTGATACGACCTTGGCCTTTGTGACTTTTCCAATGTGTAAGTCGTTAACAGACTTCAGTGATTCGTCCACTGGGTTATCCAGTTTGGGTGTTGTGACTAGTTGAGCATCAGTTGATGCCTTATCTGTATATGCGGATGAGGCGACAACCAGTCGACTATTGTCTCTATCTATAGAGTCAATCTTTACAGCGATGGACTGGTATTTTTTCAAACCGAAGTCTATTTTGTCTTGGTCTTCTCGAGGAAGTTTCGACTTGGGTAGGAGACCAGTTAGCTGTCCCGGGAACTGCACAAAAACAGCTGTAACGGTAATATTCCTGACGAAACCTTGCCGGATCTCGCCAACCCCAGCTTGATCAAAAGCCGTGAGAAGTTTACCGTCTTGACTTGCTTGAACCAAGCTTGGCTTCTTCGACAATGCTATCGACCGGCGGCTGTCGTTTTTATTTAGTACAACGAGCTCGCTAAGAATCTGTCCAACGCGGATTCCCTTCATAGAAGATTGATTTTTGCTTGGTCGGTCGGTAAGTTGTCCAATTGAAAGTAGGGCTTTAAGATTGTTGTCGACCAGTTCAACATGGACATCATCTTCAGTCTTCTGTACCACCCTAGCAGACACTATGTCTCCTATTTTGAGATTCTTGAGCGCGTTCTGCTTCTCTATACCAAAAGCAGAAGGATCCTTGCAAGATACGAAGAGCTTCTGTGCGTCTATATCGAAATTTAGTATGTGCACACTAACGACTTGGCCAACCCGAAAATGCTCTTTGGGATCACGGATATATGCCTCGCTCATCTCCGAGACAGGTAGAAACCCCCGCAACAACCCGTAGAATTGTACAACGGCCCCGTTATCAAGGACTTTGATGATGGTAGCAGGGCTTTGTGCTCCTACAACGAGCTCATCAAAAGATTGCAACGGCTTCGCCTCGGAATTCACTAGAGTCTTCTTTAGGGTAAGTCTAACCTGTCGTTTAAACAGGTCGGTTGACAGAACTCGAGTCTTGACCTTAAGGCCTTCACGAAACTTCTTCTCGGGGTGCTGGAGATGGACGTCCGCTAGATGCATCGCTGGAACATAACCGTGAATCCCCTCCGCCAGTTTGACTAAGAGACCGCTGACACCGTCTTGGTTGATGATGAGCTTCTCGATCTCGCCGTTGACCACAGCACCAACAGCGACATCTTCGATCCGGAGGAAAGGTTGTTCCAACACGCTTGACTGAAATGATAAATTAAATACGCCATCGACGGCATTGTAAGCGATTACTCTTCCACGATGAACTGTACCAACTTTGAAGGGACCGGATGATTCAGAGAGCATGTCAACTTTGCCATCCTTGAGACGGGAGATGTGGACAAATCCAGGAACCTGGTCGACGCCAATTTCAACAAATACACCCATCTCAGGATCCACCTTGAATATAGTGCATTTCTCGACCATCGAGGAGGCAGGGAGTGAGTCGAGGGGGCGCTTAGTCGACGTAGTTCGCTGAGGTGTTAGGGTCATAATGTGATCCAGCAGCGACACACCCAGTTTTGGCTCCTTGGCTGTAGGAAAGTCGCATATGACACGGGCCTTGACTTTCTTTCCGATCTTGTATTTGGCCTCCAAATCCAGCGCTTTGGGTCCGACACCAGAATGAATTAGATCAGCGGTAACGTCTAAGGAACCCATCACCTTGCCTACTAGCCCACGCTTCGAAATGTCGGATACCATTAGCTCAACTGCGGATCCTGCCACAAAGGTTTGAATGGTGGTGGCTTCTGATGCGAAGTTCTGTAGGTTTCCTAGTTTGCTTTGTAGCGCTGATAACTGGATGATTTTACCATTGGCACTCTTCCCTGTGACAAGACACATGACAACAGTGCCAGGCTGCATGCGCGTCTCGGCCAGATCACTGGAAACTTCTTTTCGGGGGAGGAAGCCTCGCATTTTTGCGTCAGACAGGCCGAGGTCCATGACGAAGCCATGATCTTCTGCACTAGACACCGACGCCATCACCACGGCATTCTCGACGATCTCATCGCCTGAAAGCCCTGTATTCGTATGTTCTGGTCGCAATGACAGCTCAATATGCTTCTTCGGCTTTGTCAACGTCCCACTGTTGTCCTCTGTCGTAGATGTCACGTAGGCGCGAAGGTACTGTCCAACCTCGAAGATATCATTTAGATCGACTGTGCTGGTCTCATTGTCATCCTCATCAAGGGCATCGGCTTCGGCTACCACCCTGTCGCTCAGGATATCTGAAATGGAAGTGATTGGCACATGGCCAGAGAGACTGTTTGGTAGGGCAAGGATGACTTGCAATGGGCGAATCTCGGTGATCTGGCCCAAAACTAGAGAGCCTTTAACCAAACGCTACTTTCTCATTAGAACTGGTTGCTCGAGACGTGCGCCCGGCCAAGCCACTTACTTGATAGTTTAGACTCTCTATTCTGACACCATCTTCAGCCGGCCGACTACCATTGGACGGCTTGCTCTTGGACGCCTTTGATTTCTTTCGTTTCACAGATTGATCTGTCTTCTTGTCTTTCTGACTAGACGCCTGCTCAAAAAGAACGTCTTGCTTGGCTTGAATGGAGATTTGCCTGTGCTCGAGAGGGGATAGTATACTTCCACCACCGCGAGGGAACAGTGGCTCCTCTTCCTTCAGTCTCGAGACCCCAGCAGCGCTGGCAGGCTTCTGCTGGGACGTCTTAGTCGGCTGGGAGGAGTTCGCATTGGACTTCGATTGAGGTTTGTCGGATTTGGATCGCTTCGGAGACTTGGCAGCAGGGGCGCCGCCCGGGGCATCTTTTCTTTTGAGAGAGCTCATCGTGTTATATCGGGGGTTGTGCCAATTCACGTGTTCCACCCCATACAAAGATCTCAAGAGCCGCAAGAGGTTATCATGGAAACTGCCTTCCGTCGATTCCCCGAACTTTTTTTCCTATGCGCTTATCGATAAAGGACAGGGACCCCAAATCTATCTCCTGTAGATTCGCCGAACCACCGATAGAGGGGCACCTATGTACCTATGTACTGTAGGTAACGTAGGTACCTATGTACTATATAATGTACCTTTGTAGGTACATAGGTAGTGGAAGCCTACCTAGTAGCTACAGTAGGTACAGGTGGGTTGCATGGTACCTATCTCTAATGGCGAATACCGGTATAACCAGTTGACGGGTACGGGTATCATAGATACCTAATGTGCCTACCTACTTAGGTACCTTAAGAGTGTACCGTTGAGCCCCACCTCAACAACTGGCTAAGACGTACTTCGTACATGTATGTATCTATAAGCTATCTACAAGCTTGGAAGACGCCGAGGTACATGTAGTCATCAGATGCCATCATTCAAGACCTCAATCGAGGACTGACCACACTGGGCAGGCACCTGCATCTTCTACTTAAACAGAAAACACTTCATCTAGCTACTTGAGAAAGAGACAATAACTCATGGGGGAGCGAGTACGAGATCACCGCTATCACTATGATCCCCCGAAAGCGTGCCCGACCAGGTCCAGATAGTGCTACCCTGCCATCCCAGAACGTTCAAGTTGCGTCACTGCTCACCAACACATCGTCACCTGGCATGCCGCCCGATCGACCAGACCATCCGAACACATCCGCCACCACAACATCTCACAATGGCAAACGGGTGAGTGGTTGATATATGTTATTGCCGTACTTTTATTGTCGGTCTGATTCCGATCTTCCAGGTGCGAAAGGCAAATAGCTGGTACGGCTCATGGCCACGCGTTTCGAAATCCTCCGCATCGACCAAGGTAGCTCGGGAGAACATAATGGGCGACACCCGACGGTCGGAAGCCGCAGCTGACTTCAGCCGTTTTGAGACGAACAAGAAGGACTCTTCCATCGACTCGGACCGCCAGTCCATCAGGACCCTGCGTACCATTAACCAAGCCAATGCCGAGGTACAACAGAGTGAGTCGGGCTCCTGCGTAAGACAGCCAGAAGTGGTGAGCGCAAGCGATGGCTCCGCGAATGTAACCACAACAAGCGAGCTGGTTTCGTCAGTCCCTACCTTTACAGAAGCCGTTGCCCAGCCGCCAACAAGTTCTACTGGTTGGCTGTCATGGTTAAGTAAATCAACCGAACAGAGCGAGCCTACAACTGACAGCGCCGAAACCCATCAAAATACTCCAGAAACGACTGAGTCGATACCGCCCCAAGATCCACCAGTCCAACCGCTGCCGGAGACCCCGACACCGACCAAACAGACCAGCTCGTGGTTCGGTTTCTGGTCGTCATCGTCGGCAAACCCGACTGCACAGAAATGTGTGGAGCAGGGGTTGGATGGAGATACCAAAGTAGAGGAGTCTAGTGACTAAGGAAAACGAAGATGTTGTAGTGCGAGATGCTCCCGCACCGGCTGCACCAGCGCCTGCAACAGCCCAACCGTCAGCTGGCTCAACGTGGGCCTTCTGGTCCAAGGATACAGCTCCTCGAAAAGCAGGCGAAAAAAAACTTTCCGTTGAACAAGGCGAGTTAGCTATTATAGGCGATGGCTCAGAAACAAGTCCGAGGAGATCCAGCGTGGAAGTCAACGAAGAGAGCAGTAACAAGAAAGCATCACTAATCAAGGGCCCCCTAGAACGACCAGTAAAGAGTAGTTCGACGAAGAAAACCAAAAAAGGCCGGTCGGACACGGAAGCGCCGCCTACAGTTCAGCCAAATACAGCCAATTCAGATGTGGTTATCAAGAACCCACCGTCGAAGTCTGCCACACCTTCACTCCATAAAGCCCTTCCGCCAAATCTACTTCTGCCATCGTTTAAGAGTACTTACCGTATGAAAGAAAACCCTTCGATCATCAAACAGATCGCCCAGTTATTGCTTAGGACGCAGCAGCCGCCTACAAATCATGTCTCTCTTTCTAAGGACATACCAATGGTGAAGAAGGCTATCGCGATAGGGGTTCATGGACTCTTCCCGGCCAGTTATTTGAGGCCAATGATAGGGCAGCCCACAGGGACCTCCATAAGATTCATGAATCACTGGTGAGCAATTCTCGAAACTATTTTCTTCTTGTTTTAGAAGCTTCCGGAGCACAAGATCTCCTTTCTGGGCCAAGATAATGTCTAGAAGCTTCTGAAACCCTCACAAAGCACGCTTGAAACAGCAATAACTGACTCAGAGTTCTCTAGTGCTGAAGCGATTCGTAGATGGGCTGAGAGCCACGGCTCAAGTGATTGCCAAATAGAAAAAGTGGCTCTTGAAGGGGAAGGCAAAATTGCAGACCGCATTGATAACTTGTGGAAGCTGTTGTTAAACTGGATCGAACATATTAAAAACGCGGACTTAATCATGTTGGCATGTCATTCGCAGGGTGTTCCTGTCGGCATAATACTCTTAGCGAAGTTGATTGACCTAGGGTTTATCACCAACTCTCGTATTGGAGTTTGCGCTATGGCTGGTGTTTCGCTTGGGCCCTTCCCAGACTACAAGTCTGGAATGGGCATGCTAATGGGATCGGCAGCAGAGCTAGTGAGTAATTCTCAAAGCCATTTTCTTCTTGTTTTTAGCAACTTTCAGGGCACGAGATGTCTTTTTTGGGCTAAGACAGCATCGAAGCTTATGAAAACCCTCATGAATCACGCTCAAAGTGGCGATAACTGACTCGGAGTGTTGTAGTGGCAATTTGCAGACCCCGAAAGTGAAATCTCCAAACAATATGAGCATGCCTTGAAGACGGTAGTTAATTATGGCGCCCGCATAACAGTAAGCAAGCTATTAAAGGATTTCTCTTGTCTTTTCACTATCATTTCTCATTCGCTAGATAATATGTGAATTCACTAATACATCATAGTACGTGGGGAGTATCGACGATCAATTGGGTGAGTAATTCCTGGGACCTTTTTTATTGCTTTAGCAACAATCCCCTAGAGCACGAGATTGCCGTTGTGGGACAAAAGAGTCTAGAAAGCTTCTTAAACCTCTCACAAATCACACCCGAGATGGCGATTACTGACTTCGAGATTTATAGTGCCTCTGCAGTCTGCACTCTACAGCCCGGCCTGTCATCCCTACATCTACCGAGCAGTATTCATCGACGGTCGAATCCACGCGCCAGATTTCATTGCCCATCTTGTAGGGTTTGCGCTAAAGTTGCGTAACCTGGGCATATCCGATCATGGCCTGATTCGAGAATTGTCGGTCCCACTCGCAGGCAGCTTGTATTCGGGTGAAGGCCATTCAAGGCTCTACAATGATGGTCAAGTGTATGAGTATGTAGTCCCCCAGATACTCTCTCTTCATATATCCTAGCAATACTAATTCCTAGAAGCTTGGCTATATCACATACGCTCGAGACTACAAGTGTATCCGGAGTACCTTGCGAGATACAAAAGCATCAGGGGCTTGCCAGCCCCAACCCATATGTCCTTCCGGTGAGCAATTATTCGGAACCATTTTTTTCTTGTTTTGTCACCTTTCAGAGTATGAGGTTTCTCTATTGGGACAGACTTTCTAGGAGCTTCTGAAACTCTCACAGATCACGCCCTAAATGGCTATAACTGACCCCGAGCGTCGCAGTGGATTATGAGGGGTCTACTTGAGGAGGATTTGGTCAAGACGGAATTGTCGCGTGAAACAGCCGAATTACTCAAGCAATTCGATGAGTGGACACCAACCACGAAAGCACTGAAAGATGTGAAGTATAGGTTGGAAGCTGTGAGGTCGAAACTATAGCATTCTTAAGGCGCACTCATAGCGGCTATAGTTATGAGATGGCCAGTGACGGGCGTCATAAGGCAATACTCTGGAGTTCCGGGCAAAGACTTAGATGGTGATAACCTGTACAAACGTGAGAGACCGGGCGTTTCGGCGAGGCCAACCTTTTTGGATGTTATGGGTATGAGTTAGGCTTTGGCCATGACTCGACAGATATAGTACATAATGTTTATCCACCGTGATCCTTATATTCCTTACATCAGGTAGCAGTACCTTGGAAAGATTAGAAAAGGGGTCTATATCTATCTATGCCTTACCATTTGGACTTTGATGGGTTCATGCGTTGGCAAACGTTGACCGAGATCATATAACGAGACCTCACCTCTAATAGGTACCGAAAATCAAACCTGCCTAGAACTATCCATACAATTTTTGTTATTAAGAAAAGCTAAAGGCTCGCAACACTACGAAGTACTTGGTTGATAATTATTATTAGCAGGAAAGGGGGGGATATTTCCATTTGCAGACTGCACAGTTATGTCAGCAAAATGTACTACCTACCTAATAGGTATAGCTAGCATACCTGCTCCCGCCACCCTTCTCCCTGCTCATACCACCCTCTAATCCCTTTATAGCCATATTTACTCCGCTTCTATGGGTAGATCCCATACCTCTAGAGGTCTTGCCCCATACAGTAAAAAGTGAAGTAAGAGTTTATAATTGCTATGTCTATGTACACTTGCACATAACTTAGTAAGGTAGACAGCTGTTAGCTACTTACCTAATGAGTTGTATAATTTAGAGCTACCAAAAAAAGGCTATTTAGCTTTGAAATTGCCGTTTCCACCTAGGTATGAGTCCGTCCAGTCGGGAACGTACCTAGTATAAAAGCGGGTGAAGAAGGGTGACATGAGCAGCCAGAAAGGGTGGTAGGGGTAGGTGGGCTAAATATTGCGGAGGTTACCAGGCTATCAGGCCCACGTCTGCCGCTGACAATCTGGAGCCGCGAGTGCGTCTTGGAAGTGAGGGTGCTATGCAGGTATATGTAGGTACTGTAAGTAGTCACTACCTTGGTATGAACGCTCTCTTGTCCAGCCTACTTAGACTAACAGAAGGTTACACAGCATATATCGCCTGCAAGTTGTGCCTGCACCTTTGTGGCTTAAGTCGCTCCCTTTGTCCATTACGTAAAAGCCCTCTTCGTTCGGTATACTTCGTCTGTACACGCCTACGGCCCGTCCCAATGATCCGAATCAACCATACTCGACACCATCTTTAACGGCCGCATACTCACGTGCCATTTTCGTGCAAGTCAAGACTATTGAAGCCGCAGTTCATTATCTACGACAACCAAGCCACTGAGCCATTGGTAGCGAGGCTAGACGTTCTCTATCCCCGGCCCAGCCCCATCACTATTGATCACGCTCAGCTCTCGATCGCCCGCGGGGTGTTTTGGCAAACGGTCGGCGAGATGGATTCTCGCGAGCCCCTGAGCCCTGTATGATGCTAGAATCGCTAGCACTCGACGCGACCATGTAAGCTAGACTGTGTGGTATTTCCTTGGTTGCACTTCGACTGGGATTTATGCTGATGTGGCGAACCAACTGCTCTAGCAAGCAAAAGTGAAGCCAAGCGAAGGAATACACGCTTTGCCCGAGGCTGAGGCGTCACCAGCATGGCGCTCTTCGACCCAACCTTCCTCTTCGGCATCTTCGTCGTCCTGTACTTGTCGTCCTTTGTCCTTTTCGCCGTTCTCCGCATCCTCACCGGCATATCGATCCAGCGAGTCGGCTATTTCTCTCTACGCCGTCTGGCCTACACCCCAAGAGATGGCGTTAAGCTCGAAATCCGCGGTCTTGGGCTCCATCTCCACCGCCCGACTTTCTCACAACCCACTTGGCTTAGTATCGTTGTCAGCGAGCTTGTTGTCACGCTGAACATCAAGGAGTTAGAAGGCCAGAAACCAAACCTGTTCGCAACGAGCGAAGATGAGGGCAACGGCAGTCAAAATGAGCACAGTAGTCCACCCAAGGCCGCGCCCAGGAACTCGCTTCCGAGGCGAGCCGCTTTCGATGCTGCTCGCAGCGCGACTTGGAAACAGCTAACTAAAGTGAAAGAGCGTCTGAAGAAGTTACACCGCAATGTTCGCTGGATACGAATGGTCGATGTTGTGGCGACCGACTCTACTGTCCACGTCGTGGACGTCGGCAAAGTACAATTCGGTAGCTTCACCATCGCGCTGGATACGAGGCGTCGTCTAGTCGACCGCGCGCGATTCTTCTTCCAATCCAGGGCTGAGAAGCGGCTTCAGAAACAGCCTGCAGAGTGGATCATGACTCTGAAGAGCATCCTTTTCACTGCTAAGGGTGGTGAAGCCATTGAGATTCTTGATAGCGCTACCCTAAACGTGCATGGCTTTCTGTACGAGAACATGGACGGGCTTCGAGATGCTGCCATCGCGCTAAAGCTTGGCCGAGTACATGTGCCCTATGACGACGTTCAGGTCTGCATTAAGAGATCGGAAAGGCTACGGAAGCGGCATGCGAGCATTCACAAGCAAGCTGATTCGATTCAGATTTCCGTAAATAATATCATTCGAGAGATCGATGAACCCGGCAGTACAGATTCGGACTTGATGCAGGCTGTCTCTGACTCTAAAGAATTCATCAGCTCCATTCTTCGCGGTATTAAAGAGGTCCAATTTGCAGTGAGCCTCGTCTCCCTTACGAAGAAAGTGCAGACTGTGCGATCAACTAACTCGCCTCTACTGCTTAATGCATCAATGAAAGAGGTTGGTATTGACTTGCACAGACTGGATCCCAAGTCCCCGGCCCATCGAATGTATTTCCCATCTAATGCTATAGCTCACGAGGCTCTCGCGGCCGCCCTCTCTATCTCTGTTGGTCTCGATGATGGTCACGGCAAGCCGGAAAGGATAGCATATATACCCATGGCTACCACGACGGTTAAAACAACGTTGCCGTCAAAGACAGTCGAGCTATCAGAAGGGAGGAGCGCTGAAGAAAGAAACGCCAACATTCTCTTCGCCAACTCTGTTGTCACATCACCATGTGTTGACCTAGACCCCAAACGTCTTCCCGTACTTCTCGCACTCCTCCAGCCCAAGCCTAAACCTCCCAAAGTGCGCTCCCAGCAGAGACACAGGCTTATTTCGCGGTTACTTCCCAAGGCTAATATCAAGTTCTCAATGCACGAACCAGTCCTCAGGATTGCATTACCTCCGGTGGAGAAGACAGACGATCCCGATGATTTTGATCTTATCATCTCATCTATTTCGTCCATTTCTATCGATCTTGAGTCGTTCCACTCTGCGGTAGAGGACGTGCATTATTCGCTAGCCTCATCAATGCGAATACAAACCCATCATCTCTACTACCGGACGACACAAGGTAGTCGCTTTGATCTCATTGACACCGATTCCTTTGACCTGAGGGTACAGCTATCAGCGGCGCCTGACGTCCACGTCGTTGCGAATGGCCATCTCCAAACCTTCGCCATTCGAATGACTCGTCCAGAAATCACTAAGGGTATACGCCAAATTATTCGTCAGCTTAAACTCAAGGTTGAACCCGACAAGCGCGCTGCCCCAAAAACGTCAAGATCACACAATATCCTACGGGCTTTACCACAATGGTTTTTGCATTTTACCGTCCAGGTTGATGATTTCAGCGCCGAGATCACTGGCGTTGATGACGATTTCCCCGGGACCACGCGCGGTGTAGTCCTCCAAGTTGACACGTGGTCGGCTGAATACCGAGCCCAAAGAATGGACCACGTGCGACAACGACCACTGTCTAGAAGACGAGCAGCCAGTCGGTCGTTAGTTCCAGACCCAGAGATCCTAAGCTCCATGTCTACGTCGTCGTCTCCCCGAAAAAACCACAGCAGGAGGGAGATGGTCGGAGAATTGCAATACATATCAGGGGGTTGGAAGCGTTTGTGAATGAGGCGTCTGAGAAATGGGAGGTCGAACCATTCATTCACATGCCTCGCTTTGAGGTTGCCTTTTCAACCCACAGTGATGCGCATAGTCCAATCCTTCATGTTCACTCTCACCTCCGAACTCTCCTTGTTCAATACTCGCTCTTCCGCCATTATTCGGTCGGCGTTGCTATCATGGTTCTACGAAGAGCATTTGCAAGAGATTCCCAGCCCTCAACATCCTCGAGTCCACAGTCTGACCAGAGCCCCATCGCCTTGTTATCTCCCGAGTCACCATGGGCAAGCAGCGCAGGTGCAGATGCAGTGCCCAAGCTTTCAAGAGAGTTAGTGACAGTTGATTGTAAGGCTGCCTTGATCCAGATTAAAGCAGAAATGCCCGCGGATCCTCCACTCATGTTACAAATATATGGCATGGAGGCCGGCCGCCAACGATGGTTGAATCCATACTTTGCCTCCAAATTAATACGCCTATATGCCGGTGCCCCCAGGATGCCAGGTGTTTGGGCTCGGATTGCAAGCATTAAATCGTTCCGTCTAGACTACCGAGAATCGCGAAGGAAAGCTTCCAATGGTAGCATTCAAGATGACAAGATGGTTGATGTTATGACGGAGGCTGTCAGGCTTGCCGTTCCCCACGAGCTCATCATCAATAAGATATCAGATAATTTCATCAATGTCTTCAAAGCGAGCCAGCAGCTTCATCATCGATTCAAGACCGGGACCAATGAGTACATTCTCGACAAGGCACCAGAAAAACCAAAAAACGTACCAAAAGTATCCATACGGGCTCGCAACTTGATGTTCGAACTCGAGGATGGTGCGTTTGAGTGGAAGCTTGGCATGATATACAGAGTGGGTCGAGTAGAGCAACAACAACGAATTGCCCGTGAGGACGCTTTCCATGTTAAAGTAAAGAAAATACAAGACGAGGAGATGAAGAGAGACCCAACCCGTTTTCGCAACCGCTCAGCAATGGCAAGAGGCCGAGGCATGAACGTGAGCCCGTGGGGACGCAGCAAGAGCGAGGATCGCCTGACACAACATAAGCGGGACGATCGATCTCGTAGTGAGACTCCACGGAACCGGAACCCTCGCTATGACCCAGAAGATATTCGTGATATGACCGGTAACGCGCATATTACAATCCAGGAGGCGAGGGTGAAGTTACATGAACATAATGCCCAGAGCTGGAAAAAGCGCATAGATCGTCATTTTGTCACAGCACGACAAGGAATTCAAGAACTACGCAGCTTATTCTGGGGAAGCGACCATGTACCTGATGATCTTGAAGATACTGAGAGAATTCTCGAAGTGCCTCAACGGCCAGCACTTATGGCCACGATTATTCATGAATTACATGTTTTGATCGATAAACCATCTTTCGCGTTGAACAAACTTCCAGATTTTCTCCATCAGGTCGGTAAAGGGATGCCAAAAGATATGCAGTACTCTCTCCTTATCCCAATGAATATCCAGATTACAATGAGCGAGGCGAAGGTAACGCTCCGAGACTATCCTCTTCCCTTGCTTCATGTCCCTGCGTTGAGGCCCGGCCAGTCATCCAAGCTACCAGCACTATCCCTCAAAACCGATTTTGTCATCGCCGAGGAATTTCGCGGCCATGAAGCGTCTCGGAGGATAAGAGTTCAGATCACCCCTCCTAGTAACCTAGAGCCTGGTATGCCAAATGGTAGCTTCGCTATAGATGTTCGCCGTACCATCGGACCCGTAAAGTCGTACTCAGATATGTACGTGGATTTAAACACAGCTAATCCCACTCGGATTACCTGGGGTCCTTCGTATCAACCCGCTATCCAAGATATGATGATGGTTATTGAATCTTTCACGAAGCCTCAGCTTGATCCGTCAGAGCGAGTCGGGTTCTGGGACAAGATTAGGCTAAACTTCCATTCTAGGGTTCGGGTTGCGTGGAGAGGAGGCGGAGATGTGCATCTCGCTTTGAAGGGTTCTAGAGATCCATACGCCGTCATTGGTAACGGTGCTGGGTTTTTGATGTGCTGGCGGAACAACGTCAAGTGGAATATACACACTGAGGACGACCCAAAAACGTTCATGACCGTTGACAGCGGCGAATACGTCCTTGCGGTACCCGATTTCAGCCACTATGCTCGAGAAGAAGCTCGGAGTATGCTCGAGAACGATAGCATGACTAGTGACTCCGGCCATAAAGAGGGGGTAGCCTTCAAAAAGGTCATCATGAAGCTATCGGGCAATGTTCAGTGGATGGCCGGCCTCGTCTTTGAGCGCGCTATTATTGATGGAGAGCGAGACTTTAGTTTCAAGCCGCATTATGATGTGATACTGAAAGCGCCTATGTATGCCAAATCACACGACAGAACCATTTCTTACGACGCCTTCCGCGGCTTCCGAAGTCAGCATATTCATCTTTCTATTGCTGTCAGAGCACCGATCGATCACAATTGGACTTCCTCCGAATTACAGCCACCCACTAGGAGCTACAACACTGTTCACTTGACTCCGAGGTTTTTTACTCATTTCTTCGCCTGGTGGTCACTCTTTAGCGGACCTATGTCCCTCCCCATCCGTCAGGGTTCTCTTTGGCCGGGAAGAGAGAAGAACAGCAAGAAATTTGGAAGGCATTTAGGCACTATCAAATACAATCTCCTCCTCGCGCCCCTATTTCTCAGTCATATATACAAGCACAAAGACGCCGAAAATTACTCTGAAAATGACGTATCAGCAACAGGTATCAAGGTCAGGTTCGATAGCTTCATGCTTGATATTCACCAACGCCGGGAGGAGTTTAACACACGAGATGTCGGGATTAAGAGTACCAAAACCAACAGTAGAACGACTGGAATGAAAATTCACGCCGCTCAGCTTGATCTATTATCAGCAGATGTGCGTGCGGTCTCTGCTAGTATCAGAGGCACCACAACCGAGGCCGTGAAAAGAAATTCACTGTCGACTTTACTTACACAACAAGACCTGGATGACGCTGCTGATCTTTCCCATTTCACAATTCCAGATCGCGACTTCAGCTGGATTGACATGGATGATTTTGTCGAACTGGATTGGATTCTTCCATCAGAACCGAATCCGGACACCAAAATTCTACCACTCGCATATTCCCCGCGTGTAACCTACTTTCGACAGACCGACATTGGGGGCACAATCGATGGAGACCCAGACCGCACAAGTCCTTTTGGAAACGAACCAACCCATTTCTGCATCATGAGGCAGGATGATGATCCAAGAAGGGTACAGTCGCAGCTCATTCAGTCCCGACTCGATCAATTAGATGGCCAAATTACAAACAACATAGGCAATACTTCTGATGCTGAATCGCGGATGGGCAAGGATCCTGATGTTCGGGCCGAATACGAAAGCTTGAATAAGCATACCAGTGTCCTCCGAGATAAACGCTCGTTTATGGAATCCATGCTACATCAAATGACGTATAAGATTACGACTAGCGAGCAACAGAACAAGAATCCGGATCAACCCTCTGAAAGCTCCAGCGAGACCGGTGCGGGGGAGATAAAGGTACCATCGGGCGCAGAGTTCGCAAGCGATTTCAAGAACAGATTTGTTGTTCACAACATGCAGCTGAAATGGAACAATCTGTTACGAAATATTATTCTCCGATACAGCCATCAAGTCAGTCAACGGCGTGGGTTTGTTTACTATCTATCCCGACCCGCTGTGAAGTTCATCCTCGATATTGTAGAAGAGCAAGCAAAAGCGAAGCAAAACAACAAGACCAAAGCACCTTCGCCTGCTCCCAAGGGCTCACGGGCTCCCAAAAATGATGGTCGAGTTGGTGAGACCAATGATGACATAGAGTACCGAATCAAACAAATTCTCAAAGATGGTCGGAGGTATGTCAATGCCGAGAATATGAACGCATCCGAAGGCACCATCAATGCAAACATGGAAGACATCACGGGTGGTATTGCGGAGGATTTCGCCCCCCAAAATAGCTTTCATGTTCGCCTTATTGCACCTCAAATCCAGCTTCAAAGCGATAAAAATAAGAAGCATGTTATCTTGGTAACAGCCAAGGGCATGGAACTCAAAGTCGTTGAGGTTATGGAAAAGGCTAGACTATCGGATCCTGTCAGCGGCCTGGTACAAAGGCGGTTCTTGCTTCGGATGGACAGCGCGCAGTTCTTCGTGACTCACCAAAAATGGTTCTTGGACCAGATTCTTTCGAAGTATTCCGGGAATAGATATGGAACGCCGTCCGGCTCTTCCTGGCCACCGTGGGTTCCTATGGAGGTGATGTTTGATTTTCAGTCAGACCCTTTCGGCTTCAAGCGTATCGTGCAGAAAACCTCCGCCATATTAAGATACGAGAAGTTTAACACGCTTCGACTGAAGTACAACGATGAAGTTAACAATGTCGAAGGCAACACTCCAGCATTAGACGGTACAGATAGCAGGATGGATAATCTCTGGGTCGAGTTTCCCCAGGCTCGAGCGTTATGCAACTCATCCCAGTATTACGCCATGTACGTCATGGTGCTCGATCTGCTTCTGTACAGCGAGCCTTTGGAGAAGACCAGGAGCGAACGATTAGAGAAAATTATGTTGGCGTCGGATTTTAGTGATCTCCGTGGCACCCCCGAAATGGTCACTAAATTACAGGAACGTATTCGCAACCTCGAGGAGATCAAGACGCGCTTCCAAATTCACTCCAAACATCTGGATAGAAAAGGCTGGGAGGACAGACTGGTATTAGAACGAGACCTCGCAGCTAACGAGGATGAATTGTTCTTTTTGATGAAAGCCATAACGTCATCACAGAGAAAGTATGACAACTCTGTACAAAGCAACGCCCTCCTGAAATGGACTATCTCCGCTAGAGAGATTGTTTGGCATCTCATCCGCGATAATCACGAACCGTTGGTCGAACTTCAGCTGAAAGACGTCGAATATGATCGAGTAGATAACTCCGATGGCTCACACATCAACTTATTGCAGATCGGCAGGGTCATTGGCCTAAACCTGATACCCAATGCAATTTATCCCGAAATGATTGGGCCCTATGTTGAAGACGAGAAAGGCCGTCTAACCGACCTAAAAGACACACAAATGATTCGCGTATATTTCCATATGCTTGAAGCTATTGCAGGCATACCTGTGATGGACCATTTTGAGGTGAACTTATTCCCAATGAAGATACAACTAGAGCGTGAAGTAGGCAAGAGGCTATTCCAGTACATATTCCCCGAGATGGAAGTCATTCAAGCTGCCGATACCAGCAATTTAGCCGAAATGCCGTCCATTACCAGAACGAGTGATTCCAGAAGCGGAATAGATCTGGCAGATGATTATTTGTCAGGTCCGGGAAGATACGGTTCGGCGGCCTCTGATAAAGAGTCACCTTTTAACACGCGAGCAGGTTCTTTGGAACTCCGCCTTCGTCCTACCCTAACTCTTGACTCGCACACTCCTCATGATGATCAGAATTCCAAAATCAAGGCCGTTAGCATACACTCTGGGGAGGGAACTCACATGTTCCGACTTTTCGGCGGTAAGGCGGCAAGTAAAAAGCCATCCTATGAATCTCTCCGGGCAAGCAACATACCAAAACCTGGGATTGGGCGATCTTCTACGACATCTTCCACTAGTGAGGGCAAGAAGGGGGCACGCTTTGCACTACCTCGAAAAACCGGCAACTCAGAGGTAGAACCTTCAGATGACTTATCCAAGATGATAACGCGGGCCTCAAGTTACATGACTTTTGCGTATATCAGAATGCCCTCCGTCGTCCTGTGTCTTAGTTATAAAGGCAAAGGCGAACGTAATATCGAGGATGTACACGACTTCGTCTTCAGGCTTCCTACTATTGAGTATCGCAACAAGACATGGTCTAATCTCGATCTGGCTATGAACCTCAAGAATCATGTTCTCAAAGCACTTCTCTCCCACACTGGTGCTATCATCAGCAACAAATTTAGTAAGCACCGGCCGAACACAGCCCAGCAAAGCAAACTCCGCGAACTAGCCACCAGCAGCGTCCTCCTCGCTACTCCACCCTCATTCAACGCAGCGGATAATAGCGACGATTCATCAAGCCTTATTACCACGAGTCCTATCGACTATTCTCGCTCTCCGCCGAGAAGCCTTAGGGACTCGCAATCAAGCAATTCTGGGCTTCAGCGATCCAACAGTAGAAGCTCTTCGGTTGCATCTTCAAACTCCTACAACCAGAACGCGAGCGATTCTCGCAGTGGTAACAACATGCCGGGCTATCAGAAGATGGCTCCGGGAAGTCGAGCAATGACTGGCCTCGGGATCGATCTGGGACGGCCGAAGTCAAGTAGTAGCAGCCAATATTTAGAACCCGCGCGGCCAAGCACTAGTGGCAGCAATATGGGGAACGATAGAGAGAGACGGAGATCTGCCGGCAGCGGTTTCCTAAGGGGCAAGCTCAATATCTTGACTCATCGCCGTAAAGATCGAGAAGGCAACGATTCAAAATCACATGACCCCAAAGACGAGTAGACTCGCCACAGATCATTTCATCGCGCTAATCAGGGGCGACTTGCGGCTCACCCAGTAATACCCACAAACCTGTCTCTGACGAGTAGGACAGAGCCATGTCTACTCATCTGGAACTATTCACGATGCACAGTCGCTTCCAGGGTGGCGATCACACATATATGCATAGCATGGCGGCGTAATCAGGAGTTGTCAAGGCGGTTTTAATAGGGGTTTTTTTTCGTATGTTGTTGTCTTCCCTATCTTCAGTGGTTATACCTATTCATCTGTGCATATTGCTCTTTTTGCATATTTTCTTTCGCTCTTCTATAGTAAGAGTAGCGCACACCATGTATATAGATCAAGCGACAGAAGCCATTAGAGAGAGCGGCGGAGATACAGAATACGGTCCCCTTTATAATAGCTACGCTGCTTGACAGTATATCGGCGACGAGATGCCGATGCGAGGACGATAATGAATCGGAAACAGGCGTGTACCATACCATACATAAGGGCTTAGATTTCGTTCTCGGATCACAGAAGTACCATACAGAATTAGAAATACTAGCAGACTAATTGATGTTGAACATAGAGATAGAAAGCGCTCAAATCTTAGAACTTTTGCTGGGTTAAAGTATTCGTAGATATCCACAGAGTTACACCCCCCTAGGTAAAGACGGACGGATAAAACTTACTCTTTATCAAGATCCTATCCCAACTAGTTAACCGTGCAATTACCAAGCTAGCCTAACGTGGCTATAATCGCAGACTCATAGGTACGGACCAGAAGTGCAAAGCCCATGAATAGAACTTATCGGGCTGCGTCTCTCTGCTTTAAAGAATCTTTTCCCCAGGAAACCATCAAGAGGCAACTATAACAATAGCAGCAGATGCAGCCTTCTGTCAGCATAACTGGCTATAAATAGTCCCACGGGCTACCTCACTACTGCCAGATAAGCAGGTACCGATATGTGTCACGGCATGCCCTCGTTTTGGACGTAATTGTTCATGGAGGCCTTTCAGAGTTGCTGTCTATCAGAGAAGCGTCTGATTCGGTCTCCCTATTGTGTCTTAACGAAAACGTTGATAGAATGATCTACTCTCAGGCCGTGTATTTTTAACCGAGCGTCGGTTAACATCGTAGCATGCCTCATCATCTTCTTACTCATCGTGGTTCGATCCGTATGCAGTTTGGGTGTGATATGACTTGCTGGTCAGCCTCACTCATCCATCTGCCCCCGTTCCCATCCCCTCAGAAGAATCCATCATAATAAAGCTTGGACTCCAATACTCCCATTCGGGGGCTTGCTTATCGACCCAAAGCATGCCTTCTCCCAAGAGATCTTCGACTGCGGTCTGTGCTCGAGCCCTCGTCCAGCGCAGATTGACCATCAGCATGGAGACGCTGACATAGCCTAGAACCTGGGCGGCTTCAAGGACAGCACTCTGATCCGTATTCAGTTCCTTGGGTACTGATCGTATATACGACTTATTACCAACTTTCATGACCGAGTAACTGGAGCCAAGGGGCTTCAGCGTAGCCACGGCCCGAAGCACGTCATCCCTGACGGTGGTATTAGCAGGGTGGCACGCACCAATCCACAGGCTTGTCAAGGAAAGATAAAAGTAAGAAAGTAGGGCAGGAGTCTACGTACTCGGTAACCTCAGGGGCACCTTCCATACGGCCCTTCATGACCCTATCCCTCAGCTCCAGGACGCCGATAAGGCCACCGTTCTCGCCACGCGTGGCACCACAGACCTCGACGACGCGGACGGCGAGCTCGAAGTAAAAATCGTTGACGGTCCGGCCCAGCAGCTGGGCCCATATGCTCCCGCCGCCGCCGCCGCCGCTGTTGTTGTTGTTGTTGTTGTTGGACGAGGCGAGAGGGTCGACGCCGATGGCGGCACACATGCGGGCAAACTGGGCACGGAAGGACGGGTTGGACCGGATGTCGCGGGCGTGCGTCTGCGCGAACTGCTGCAGCAGCGACCGGAACACGGCCAGCTGGGTCTCGAGGGCCTGCGCGTTGGTGCTGCGCAGCGAGTTGCCGTGCGAGGCGAACTGCGCCGACGTCAGCCGCGAGCGGTCGAACGCCGCCAGCCCGACGCCCTTTCGAGACATGTCGCCTTGTTATTAGTGGTGTGTTTGTATATCTATTTATTTGGATCTGCCTGTGTCCGATGCTGCTGGCCTCAAGATATGGCGAGTCCTCCGATGCCTAACCTAGCCGTCTTCTTCTTCTTCTTCTCCCTCTTCTAGAAGTCGGTGGGCATTTCTCAGATCACGCACGCGGTTTCACTCGACGACGGGGAGAAGGGAAAGTAGGTACCCTAGGTAGTTTATTTCATCACCCGTGCGTGGCTTGTCCAATTATTGATTCAGTAGACACACGATACATATCGTACTACCTACTACTATATGTATCCCGTATGTATGTACGTATGTAAAGAGCAGCACTAGAAGTCGTACCTAGGTAGCTACCTCTACTCCTGAGCAAGGTGAAGCATGGGGCTGATAGAGAGGTGGATACTCGGTGACCCCTCGGTCCCTCCCTCGTTCTTGGACGATGACGTTTGCATCGTCTCCAGCTCCACTTATAATATACTGTACATACTGTACGGAGTATTCCTAATCATATCCGGCATATCTTCGGCAACCGATAAGGAGCGGGTCTCCAGTCGAGGATCCCCAATTACCTGCTTACTGCCCGCGCCACACTGCGCCAGAGCCAAAGCCACATGCTGGCGAGACCCAGGCAAAGCCCGCGCCCACTAGAACGCACAAATCGCATCTCCACCACCACGACCACGAAAATTCCTGAAGCCGAAGGAAGTCAAGTTCGCTCGTTGCGTTTCCACATTCGATAAGCCCAGTTTCGCCCTACGCACGCACAACACGACAACTTCAGTGAGACTGCCAACATGGCTTCGGTTCAATCAGTTCGTAAGTGCTCCCGTGAATCCACAGACCCTTATTATTATAGCTCTCGACTGAGATACTCGGATATGCCATGTTCGCTAACCAGGCGCATTTATAGAGTGCTTCGGCGTACGACCTCCCCCCTCATGCCTTCCAACCGCCCTCGAGAATTGGACGTGATGACAGAGATGCTGACGAATTGCGCGAATACAGAAGAAGAAATCTGCCACAGCAGTTGCGGTACGGCGCCAGGGAAACCTCCCACTTCACGTGAGACAGACATGCTGATACACCGCGATAGGCCTGCAAGGCTGGCTCTGGCCTGATCAAGGTCAACGGTACATACGACCCAACTCGCGAACAATGCGACGACTACAATTCTAATGCTTTGCGATTACAGGAAAGCCCCTCAGTCTCGTCGAACCCGCCGTCCTGCGCTTCAAGGTCTACGAGCCCCTTCTCGTCATTGGCCTCGATAAGTTCGCCAATGTCGACATCCGCGTGCGTGTGACCGGAGGTGGTCAGACCAGCCAGGTCTACGCCGTCCGACAGGCCATCAGCAAGGTAAATACAAATACGACCAACACGACCCCTCCTACCGCTTATGGAAATAATCTGGGTTATCTGAGATGACGAGCTAATCATCGAAATCAGGCCCTGATCGCCTACTACCAGAAATACGTCGATGAACACAGCAAGAACCTGCTGAAGCAGGCTCTCGTCCAATACGACCGTACCCTCCTAGTCGCCGACAACCGACGATGTGAACCCAAGAAATTCGGTGGTCCGGGTGCCCGTGCCCGGTACCAGAAGTCCTACCGTTAAAGCAGAGGCGCCAGGTTACCTTCTACTTGTGTGGTGGTGGTTCTGGAGGGGAAGCGGATGGAGAAGAGCGGGACCAGTCCCTTGGTACGGAGAAGCACGGCATGCGAACGATGGATCTTATCAATCTATGCAGGGCTGGTTTTGTCTTCCTTGTCGTCTCTCCTGGTTCTTTCGTGAGCCCGGGCCGGTGGCGATGGTCAGACTGAGGGAGTTATAAAAGGAAATCCGGCAAGGCTATTAGTCCCAAATGCCTTTCCTGTGGTCATTGCATTTACATGGCAGGGAAATTCTGTCTGGTTGTAAAGGGATTAGGCGAATGAAACGACACAAATTTTGAACAAAGTACGATTTAGGTCCCAGTGAAGAGTGCTCTCTTGCATTGTGCAGCTTGCCACTTGAATTCGACACATCTGTGGACTTGTGAAGATGGGTGACGAAACAACCAGGTCTAATCTGAAGAATTCCGTTAGTCGAGTGGCTTCCCTCTCGTCCAACATATAGCGCTTTACGAACGAGTTGGAGACTTAAGCTAACACAAAGATATTCTTAATTCCGATGTCGCTCGTATTGAACTCATCATTAACCCTACCCAGTTAACTACTCGGTAGCATATCTTAAATTCAAAACTGACCGTCTACAAGGGAAACGTCAGAAACCAGAATGTGAATCAATCTCCCCAAAACAAATTTCTATCTCCGACTTTCTCCCCTCGGCTCCTCTATTTCTTATTTCGAAACCTAAAGTAACTACCTCATCAATATCAACACAAAGCCAGTTCGTTTATTTCTCTTTCGTCCCCGTCTCCTGTTAGTCAAGTTATTTGTCTTCTATCGCTCAAGGTAGCCACCATATAGCTCCAACACTTCGCTACGTCCAGGTGATATATCAACTCGGCACACAGAAAGAGAAACTCCAAGCCTCAACCAGTCCGATACCAATAGCCTAGACAATATCGGGTCGTTGTATTACTATAGATAATCCTCTTCAGAAACGGTTGGTTATTAAATCAATCTCGTCCGTTCAAGTGATATTCTTGAGTCTATTTTTCTCTCTCTTCTTTCTAAAAAAATATATATATAACGACCTACGGACCCTGGGGACGATAGCAGTGCCCAGATAGACGACTTCGAGAGCTCCGTGGGCAGGCATCACTTAGAGTCCAGCGCCCGGCTACAGAAGCCCGTAAAATCAAAATGGGATATTCGTCACAGCAGCTCATGACGGGTAAAAAGTGTTTCGCTGTAACAAAGGCTTAGAAGAGTATTCAAATTGCAATGATCTTTTATGCAGCCAAGAGGGCCATGTAGATCTCTAGTTTTATACCTAAGTAGCCTCGCCCAAATCGCCGGCTGTACCGAATTTTTGCAGCAGTCTGTCTCAAATGATCAGATGAAATCAGATCAGATCAGATCTCAGGATTGGATTAATTAGATCTGATCTGATTTAACCTGAACTGACCTGATGAGTACCTTCCCGCTTATATGATTATTTACATGATATCAGGTGTCCCAAACCCTGGTACGCGTGCGTGACATTCGCCCCTATCAGGATCTCGGGTAGGGGTGGTAGGTATTGGCTTATATTGTTGCACAAAGGTCTAATCTGATTCTACGTGACGTCGGTCTATATACATACATGCTCTTTTCTCGGTGTGGTCGTGACGGTCGTGACAGTTGTGACAGTTGTGACAGTCCCGTGATCGACTTTTGCCTCTAGACTGCACAGCATGCAGGCTGCTTGGTAAGTAACCGGCTGGCGCCCCGGCCGGTCCTATCATCTTACGTAGCTCCGCGGAGATATCGGGTCATCATTGAAAATAAATGGGAACAAGCTGTTGGTATGTCGGTAACCCAGAAGGTGATGATTGTCAAATACGCATTGTATAGAGAACTACAAGGCTATATAGACAGGAAGAGCTCAAGTATCATGCTCCAAATTCTCTAAATTTGGTAGGATCAACTAGAACGAAGAATGAATTGCCCTGTATTTTTTATTTATTTCATATTTATTTAATTCATAAGTTATAGTAATAAAAGAAGAAGATGAAGGATAGATAGAACTGAGCAGCGTAAAAGAGGAACAGCAAACATTAGACTAAGCTGCTGCCCGCATTTATGAGGCGCTGATGATCTCTCGGATATCCAAACTACGGTTAGAAGAGTGGGGACAAAACAGCCTTGTTGTGAGTATGAAGATACACTACTGTAGCCTAATACTAAAACTCAGATGTCATATTTGACATATCACTCTTCCATATAACAAGCTCATAATTAACCGCAATGTGACCGTGATTCCCGATTTCTGACACAAGTCCTGCAACAAGGGCTTGGCCACGGAGGCTTGGAATGGTAATATTCAGATTGTGATAACCTTCTACGGAGTCAAGGGGACCATGAAGGTTTTGTCCTCTTATTCTACTGGGCGGGAGGTCTGTAGCCTCGATGATCTAAATAGCCTCGCCTCTGGTTGCCGACCTCACCTCCTCTTGCCCTTGCCGCCTTCGTATAATTAGCTGTTTAGAATTATCAGGTAAGTAATAAGTATGCGACTAAGGTGAGAGCTGAAATCTCACATGCATAGAGATACATTGATATGACTATATATATGATAATATGCAGGTCCCAGTCCCGGATGTGCCTAGTCGGATGTAAGTTAGCTCTTCGGTACGAGTGACAGGACCAGGCTTTCAGTCGTCGTCTGTATGCCAGATCCAGTGTAGACCCCCATTCGTCCAAGATAACATTAGCAGGTGCTAGCTCGAGCTAATACACTATCTAGTGCGCGAAGCCACAGAGTAAGCGCCTTCGACAAATCCTAGTTAGCGTTGAAAACAGATTTCATTCTGCTGGCTGGCATGTGTTTGGCCAAGGCGGAAGTCAAGGGGTAGCAGTAGCTTGGTCGATAGAGGAGAAATAGGATCGATCAGCGGTGATAGGTACAGTAGGACTCTCCGGGTCCTCAAACTCGGCGACGATGGTCCCGGACATCCACACGGAGAAGTGGTAATATGCATAATACAGACCCCAGCTTCTGAATAATTAGACGATAGTCGGTCTCATCACACCATTCTTTCCTAGCACCGATAGAGAACACTAATTAGATTCCTGAGGTCCTTGAGGATCCCCGGATCTTGACACCCACGTGTAAAGGTCGACCAGGGTCTGACTATCGAGCACAGAAACTAATGGCTATAGTTTTAGGGTGCAAATTTACAGTATAGTCTCTGAAGCACTGCCGGCCTGGCTCGTCCGGGGCTGTACTTAGTGTAACGAGACTATCAGTAGGGAGAGATGGATGGTCAGGAGGGTATGGCCTGTAGGTTCCGACTAGATGGTAACCGTACCGATCTGTCCTACAGTAGTAATATCCATGATCCAAGCAACAACCATAGCATCCTACATTATATTAATACCTACGGATAATGGCCATATTAATATATGTTAAATGGCCAGACTAGAGTTATATCTTGCTTCCCCATAAACGAGGGCAGACAAAAGCTTGATTAAGATACTCAGCACCCTACGATACCAGACATTGGTGTAACCGCGAGGCGCATAACCATGGTACAAGTTATTGCTAGCTATTATATGTAATTATGAAGTGACCGTCTGTCTACCTGGTGCTTAGTCAAGCATAGCCAGTACAAATTCGATGGTTCCAGTATTGTATTGAAGTACCTTGTTTCGTCCAAGTCGACTCGACTACTGGAATTGATGGATCACTATTATCCTGTTGATGTTCTTGTGACTGCTGAATCGGATTATGAACAAGGGAAACAACCCTAGTGGAACCCGTCCCACAACGTAAAAGCACACCGGTTTCACCGACTACTATATGAAGACTAGCGCAGCTACCAGGAGAACAGCGTACCTAGGTACCCTACCACCACAGAGCGTAGTGTATCTTCACTTCACCATCTAAGTACCCGAAGACTAGGTACAGTACTGTAGACTGAGAACGCCATCAGAAACGTGACTCGCTATCGAGTAAGTAGGTAATTATAGAAAGCGAATGTGGGAAGCTAATCTAGGTTAGTACGTTAGAGGCTCTGAGCTAGGTACCTATCGGTACAGATGTGGGGCTTACCCACCGGTTGTGTCACGTCAAGGTCATGGTAGTGAATATGCGACATTCAGATATTCAGCGCCTACGCAGTCAATATTATCGTACAAGATTAAATAGCAAATTTGTTGAACTAACGAAGACTTTTTGGCTTCATTAGGAACCATCATTTGAAGGTCGATTCATGTATATATTTATTTATATTTATATATATGTGTATACGCCAAAGTTAACGTTGGGAGAAAGGGGGCAGCTGTCGTGAAAGGGCATATTATCTACTCTGTAATTCCAAGAACCAACAACGAAGGAAGAGAGAGTAGAACCTGCAGTGACTAGACTAGACTAGACTAGACCAGACTAGAACTGCTTAGGTACGGAGGCTGGTATGTATGCTAACCTAGCCTCCTTTCGGGCAAACGACTTAAGCCCCTGACACGCCCAAGTCATGTACTTCTGGACTCCGGTTTCAAAGATTGCGTTCAAATGTCGGCTGTGGGAAGTTCGGTGTGAGATGCTTATCCGAAGGTCTGCCCGGAGATCTACTGTATTGTGGAGCATCCATCTGGGGACTGCTGGTGTGTTTTCGTCACAAAATGTGCTAACTAGTAAGCAGCCTCTATAACGTTGACCCGGGTGACTAAGGCAGGGATAATGGGCAAGAGTCTAGAACAACAGTTCCACCCACGGCTTCAATGCGACCACAGCCTGGATAGCTGTGGACTTACACCTCCATGGACAGAAGAAAAAGAAGCGGTCGAGGCGCCATGGCGTGAGATAACAGTCCAATGTATCCAGATTCTCTGTCGACGGAACAGAACTGTGCCACTCTCCCGTTACATTACCGCAACAGGTAGAATGTTATCAAAGTATGTACCTTGACATCCACAGTTACTTCTAGGTACACTTGCTGTAACATACTGCTTCGAGAGGAAACAACATGTGGGCACCCTAAAGTATAGAAACACAACTCGACCTTTACCGTACCCCTCTGGAGTCGACGTACATCCGTGAAGATCGCCAGAGCAACATATCACATGACGAAATCCAGAGGTGGTGTCGTATACGCAATGTCCCAATGCAGACCGCCTTGCATATTGTGGAGATGTAAGACTTATCCATCCAGGATCCGGGACCAAGTCGACGAACGAATAGGATACTGTACTGTAGGCTTGTGTTATCCCATCCCACCGCTCTTCCGTAGCTGCGTGATGTGACGTGACGTGACCGTCAACCTGTCTCTCACCAAGAAACTGCTAGCAGCCGTCAATAGCTGATAATCCATACGCATAGTAGTGCTAAAGAACCTTGTGTGACTGACTAGCGGGCATCCTGTTAGCATGGCGGATGTATGTATGATGGTTCAAATGGGGTAAAGTTTACATTCCTGCGGCTGCCGCGAAGGCACCCAGGAGATCAAAGATACTAGTGGAATAATGGCCATTGTAAGTATTGGCAATGGGGGCCAATAGCCGGAAGGAAGCCAACCAGATAGATACTGTGTCTTCACGTCTACCTGACGAGGTTCCTACGCACTGTACCTGCCCTAGCTCTAAGGAAAAGAGAATGGGGATTTTCCCCATGGTCTAGGGGGACGAGATGCGCTCCGGGGACTCTCTCGATGAAGTGAAGCCGCGAGCAAGGTCATCATATCTCTCACATGTTTGAAGTCTTGAAAGTGGAATAATCGTCTCTGTCACGATCGCCATGATCACCTATAACAAAGAGCACGTATGTATATAACTGTAGACTACTAACTAACCCACGAAGGTGACTATACCCTTCGCGAACAACAAGAACCAATAGATACCCTACCTGAGACCCTGATAGTTTCGTAGTAGATGACAAGGGGTGGTCGCGGTGTGAGGAACTACCTACCCATAATCTAGATTACCCGTTAATTTCGTAGATTAGATTTGTCACCCCCGATAGTGTAGGCAGCGACATAGGAACAAGAGATGGCAGCTGCGCATTAGTCGAGCAGGAGGACGGGCTGATGGCACTACCTACAGTAATTATAGGTAGCGAAACAAACCTGGGGGAGGTCTCTGCGAGTCGTTCTCTAAGTAGCGGTGGGAATGCCGGAATCTGCCTCGCGAGTCTAGGCAATGGGCTTAGGTTTAATGCTTTCCTGCTTAAGTACTAGCGCAAGTAGATTTTCTTGAGGCTCATATCTAAGTCATTCGTCCTCGAGACACTAACCGATAAAAAATGGGAGGAGGCATGGTTAAGTCGAAGCCCACCAGAGAGCATTACGATAGCCAACGAGTGCTGCCGATCCATCAATACTTCTCGAGTAAAATTAGAATAATCATCGCAGCTGGAGGGGGAAACTTGGCATACCACGTAGCACGACACAAAGGGTATTCATTTGACGGGGAAAAACCGAGCAGCCTAGAATATGTAGTAGCAAGGAAACAGGGTAACGTATTTTCTACCTCCTCCTACATTAACCCCCTCCCTAAGCAGTATTTGCATTTCAGTTTCAAAGACACAAGGGGGGGAGGAGCGTCCACATGATAGTGTTTCTGACCCCGTTCATGAATCCCAAGATAATAAGCCGGCTTCTCTACCATCCCGCATCTCGACCACAGTGGGAGCAAATTCGCCCCTCTCGTCCTCGTCTTCAAGGTCGGAAAGTTCCACCTGCACCATCTCGCCATCTTCAAGCATGACATTGCCTGACCTAACGTAGTCACCCTTGAGATCCCACCCAAGCCGCACCAACCAAGCCTCCAGGGATGAAAAGGCGATACCAACAGCGTGCTGGTCAGGGGTGGCGAGATCACCGAATGCCAAGAGCTTCTCGTCTAAGCGGGCTTTGTACGTGGTGAGGGACAGCCGCAGCTTGCGCGCGTGTTCCGGCATCAAGTCCAGGACGTCTCCTTGTAGATAGCGATCATTGTACAGTAGCTGCGCGTGAAAGGTTTGGATAAGAGCTCGCGCCTGCTGCGGCCTGTCGACTGCTAGACTGTAAGATCGAAAGATAAGCTCGGTGGCTAGGAAGAACCACTGCTCGATACAAGAATAGTTTCCAAGATGCAAGCCGACGAGAAAAGCAAACTGTAATTCCCCAGTCAGATCCTCTAGCTGCTGCTGGCGGCGGCTGTTAGGGCCCTCGAGCTTTTCGATTACCCATCGACTTGGGTCTAGTGCCTGGCGCGTTCTCTCCGCCCCCGTAGCATTGGGGTTGATTAGACGCGTATCCATCGGAAATGTGAACCGCAGGCGCGGCGCCTCCGACGTACAGAACTGGAGCTCGTCAGCCGAGGCGGTGTCACCAGCCACACCGTCCGTCGTCGACACATGCCAAATGTCACTCCCGTGCGTGATCCTACCCAATAGATTCGGCTGTATCGCGAATGTGAGCTGATACCAGATATTTTCATCGCCGAGTAAATCCGATGGAATTTCATCTCCTTCGGACGATGCAAGCTTGTGTGAGGATTCCGTATTGGCTGCGTGGAGGCCATAGGGAGACAACTGATTAATTTTTTGCTCGAAGCTCACATTCTGAACCTGCCCCTCGCGCAGGCCGTCAGGTTCGCTAAATACTTCGTCATAATCGTCCCATTCTTTTACGTAGACACGCCCTGGTTCTGTATCGTCCCTTTTAGGCGTGCATATCCAATAGCCGCTCCTCGACGATGTCGACTCGGTGGGTGCAACCCATATAAAATGGACGCCGGGAGGGATATCTCGGAAACCGGGGAATGGTTTTTCAGTGTTGAAGGAGGTTGTGTCGCAGCCCACGGTGATGTTCGCCGGCAAGCGATCTAGAATGAAAGCATCTCCGCGACCCGAGAATGAGAGCTCCGGCCTAACTTTGGGGTCTTCCATAGTGGGTGGTGACGGCGGCGTCTGAGTCGTTGAGCGGTGGAGAATCGTCAGGGAGAGCTCAGTTTTCAGACACAGGCTCGAATGAATTTAACCTGTGCGGGCGGGCGGCGGCGATCTAGATATAATATAAGGGGATAACGGGCATGAGGGTGAATCCCTTGAGCACCTTACCTTCGGTACAGCGGTGGGGGCTGTTTGCACCCCACCGCGCGCCCCCCACTATTACCCGCTGCTGCAGCAGTATCCGGTGCCCGGCAGGGACGCGCAACACGGGTCCTTCAACGGGTGGGCGACTCCGGGGTTGTGATCCTAACCCGAGGTAGTATTTTATTTAAATTTTATTTAAATCGAACCGAAATGTTTAGATGTGTGTGTGCTAGGCGCTAGGCACCCGAGGCCCTAGGGGCATGTCTGTGTAGATGCTACCGGAGAGAAATGTGAAAGGTACCAAGCCAACGCAACGCATGTTGATGTGCTCAGCTCAAATGTTGGCGTTGAAGACGATTGAAAAGACGGAGACTGCATCTGGGCTCCGTCCTAAAGCAGGGCTCCCGTCGGTGCTGTCGGCCACGGGCTGAAATGCCCGGAAGCCCGCCATATTGTCCAAAGGTGCTACAACGAAACGTGTCGGGCGGGGGATTGAACCACCGGTCGCTTAAGCTGAGTTTGCACGAAGGTATTTTTGAGGTTAACTAGGTAGTAAAATGGCGAGCTGACGAGTTCCGAGCACTGCTGTCTAGGTGTCTAGGTGTACTTGGACACCTAGAAGTCGAGCGAATGACGTACAGCGACGGCGGGAAGCCCAGAGGCGCATCGGAGTGGGAACCGTTGCAACAGCATCCGACTTCGCCAACCCTTATTTGAACCTCGAAAGTCGCACGTTGAGCAAGGGCCAACCCTGTCCCCGTGCGTGCAGCTCCTGCTAGGCGGGCGGAATTGCCAGCGGAATGTAAACACCAACTACGTAACCCCGACATTTCGACTGCACATGGTGGAAACAAAAACGAAATCATTACCTCCTCCTCCTCCTCCATTTTTACCGCCATTAGTCGAGGGCCTCAATCGAACCGAACGAATACGTAATTGAATTTGGATACGTGACGTTTCACTTGACTGGCCAGAGTTGCTCTCTTACTTGTACAAATAGAAAATCTGAAATCTGAAATCTGAAAGCCGAAATACGTGACGCCCCCATCGCAGACAGATTGAGATTCAGATTCATTGATACTATATTACACATTACACAGAACACAGAGAGGAGAAACTCGACGCTAGAATCGAACAGGTATGTAAATCCTACTGTATACTCTGCACACTACAGTAGCTGGGTACGTACAGTTTAATTAATTTTCCGCGGTACGTGCCCCCATTTTAAGGTTTCTTGGTTCATGCCACGCGGGATGGTGAAATCGCGCCGATGCAGTCGGGTTGCGTGGATCTAGGTAGGTTCCCTTGCTACATATGTTAGGTGGGATCAAGCCTAGCGCCGGTACGTCGAAAATAATAATAATAATAATAATAATGATGATATTATTAAATTATTCACGGACAGTACAGTACAGTACCTAGTGCAAGACATACATGATGCACCCCGGAAAATGGAACTAGGACGGGGTTGAACCAGGTTTTGGCGGGCGACTAAAAGACGACAAGTTGGCGCAAGTACTGTACATATGCCGGTAGTGGTAGGGCTTGCAAGGCAAGGCAAGGCAAGGCAAGGCAAGGCAAGGTACGCAAGAGTAAGTTCCTTGGCCGAGCACCGACGGCGTGCCCATGGGGACTGCCGCCCGCGGTACCGGTGGGATGATGTGATACCAAGGCCCGTTTTCCTTCCTTCGGGCTGCTGCAGAGCTGCATCTGCACTTGCATCGCGCTACGGCACATCGACCTAGACGCAGCATTACGCGCAGCGAGCACGCGGCGGGCGGCGCACGTCACGGAGAGTAGGACGTCGGGGGCTGGCCAGGACCATGTCTAGCGTTGCGGTAGCGTTGGCCTGGAGCTCATCGGCGCGCGAGCACCCCCTTGTCTAGTTTTTGTCTGTCTGCCACACCACCATAAACACCACGCCATCCGTCCATCATCACCGACAAAAAGCTCCCAGCGAGCCACCCCCCAAAGCGCCCCCCTTGTCCCTCGACCGACGATTTCGCCCTGTATCTCTACCCCAGATTTCCACTCGCGAGGATCCGGCTGCTTCGGTTAACGTGCCAAGGAGCTTGCGCAACAAGCCGAGTGACGCTATACTGATCTCCCGCCTACTGCGAGCAAGGAGAGACGCATTGCAATGCCTTGCAACCTCGCTAAAATAGATCGGGCACCCAACCCAGAAAGAACTTAGACTATCCCCCATGTCTGTATCTCTTCGTATCGAGCAAGTACAGCACTAAGGAACGGGGTACAGGCTAAGTAGATACTTCAGGCTCGCATTGCATGCAGCTGTACTGTACAAGCAACCCGAGGAGAAGACACACTGGGTCCCGAAGCATCAGAGCAAACGAGGCTAGCTATCCATGTCTCAACGCGTTTCGGAGAATTTCAATGCAAGAACATGTAAATTCCCGATGCCGTTTTGCGACACAACCCGTCGGTACCTCTGCCCAAGCGAAGTAGGTGTGCATTTGGGAGCTCATCTGCAGTGAGGCTGATTACATAGCTCGGGTTCTTGGACCCTCATACGCATGTATAAAAAGGGCACATAATCAATTGCCCAATCTTAGACTTGTCAGTCTGATTGCCTACCTAGCCAAGACAAATCAGCTCACCTCAGAAGTAGGAGTAGGTAGATAAGACTTGCATATGAAGTCGGCGGGTGTTACCTGTTGCACCGCCCTAGACAGCGTTTCAGTGCTCTCCCGAAAGCTGTAGTGGTGGTGGTGATATTGAAGATACCTACACTCTGGTATGATAAATATCTGTCAGACAAGAGGTGACCGAATGAATAGCAGCAGCACCTTCATCGATGATAGATTTCTTTAGCTGCCCTGTCTCCCCTTCCTGAGGTAGGTAGGTGAAAGAATACCTAGCAGCGCTCCCGCCGGGGCCCGCTCTTAGTCTAGGTGGTTCAAATGGCAAGAGAGTCGGGCGCGGCTCGGTTCAGCGGCCGGCGCCTAAAAAGGGCAAAAAAACCAAAGGCCGAGGCTAGCAATAGTAAGGAAAACAAGTTTTCTTCGGCGCGTGAGCTCGGGTCGTCTTCTACCTAGTGTATAGAACCGGTGCAAGGCCAGAGTAGGCGAATCTCAATTGAGAAGGGTCATGTATCTTCCCGTCCCAGACAGCCAAGCGAATGAAAGGGCCAGCCGGTCTTGTCTGGCATTGCACCGGTTGGAAGGGACAAGGAAGGGGATTCTGGTTCTCCTGCGGTCCGAACCGTCGAAGGAATATCGACGACGTTGCTCGTAGCCGCAAGACAACTAGAGCAAGCAGGTAACGAAGGTATTACGGGAGAAAGGGTCGGTGCCTAAACAACCTTGTTGTGGCTTGCTTCTCCTACCGCCAAAAGTTGTATCCAATTGTCGCATATCTCTTTCATTGAGTTGTCTTATCGACAACATCCATGGATTCGACTACCTAGACTGCCTCAGATCAGATGGTCGTTTAGTGGAAATCCGGCGGGGGGATGACACAAGGCATCGACGACTTCTCTACCAATGTACTGTATGGTGGTTACCTTTCGACATTGTATTCCAGGGGGTCTTGGAGTCCGTCTCATGCTGTGTAACCACACTAAAGAGACGNNNAAAAAAAACAAGGGGCACACCACCATTGTTATTCCCACCTACCATGTGTATCTAACCCAAGGTACCTACAGTACCTAGCTCAGCTCACCTCGTTTGGCCCTACACTACGCTACGCTACGCTACACTACACTACAC
>NQIM01000170.1:0-75627 GCA_003426235.1 Xylaria polymorpha | reverse complement strand
TTTGACTTCTGGGGCATGCGCTCTGCACCGACCCCTACTCCGGAAAGAAAGCGAATATGTTGTTGTCTTGGTCCGCCGTTCGCCCTACAGGCTCACCAGGCTCGCTATCTTTTGGGTATTTTGGGTACCTAGAGTTACCCTCAGGTCAGCTAGGGGGGGCTACCCTCAGTTTCTCTGATCTCTCCCTTTCGGGGTGTGTACCAAGTAGGATTGTAATTATGTATTGTCCCCGAGGACATGGGGAATTATTTTTAATTGGGCCTATGGGTTCCATCCGTCCCTACAGGTGTCACAATGGGAATTATATCCATGCTATGCCGCTGCTAGACTAAACCGGCCTAGAAATTACTCAATTCGGCATAAGCTCAGGCTTGTTTCGGGTTATTAGGTCAATTATCTAGAGAGTTACCCCCTTCACCAGTCTATACAAACATTTCAGCAGTCTCTAAGATAATTGTAAGTAAATACTACACTACACAAGCATTAACAGAAGCAATGGAACATGAAAAGAGCGGAGAGGAGAGTTTATTAGAACCATGCTGCTTTTTGACGGAAACCAGTGGTACATTTTGTTCGCCACTCTTGCTCAGAACACTGCTTAGAGGCTTGGCTTGATGTATTATCAGCTACGAATGTAGGCTGAGCACTCAGCTCAAGATGTGTGCCTCACTGATTGGTTCGTAGATCAAGGCAACCAACCCCAAAAGCAAGGGGGGAAGGTCCGACGAGAATCTGTGAGGCTGTTCGTCTTTGACTTCTTCGATATTGTCCATCTTGAGCAAGCCCGGGTAAGGAAGTATGGATCCCTTGAGCGCCTTGGGCGTTGCGAGCAATGCAATCCAGATTATCGACTTTGGCGTGCGCTTCTTTATTCAGTTCAAGGAATGCTATCAAAATGCCGAAGGTGATATCGAAGAGCTCGCAAACTTGCGCAGCAGAGGCAAACTGATGCAAGGCCTGAATGCTAGTTTGATCGCATCACTACAAGCTGACCGACCACACCCCAATTCCACCTCACTCGAGAGAGAAATCTTGTCGATATGTACTGAGTGCGAGTCTGTGGTTTTGGACTTAAACGCTGAATTGGACCGAATCTCTCGAGGTACAAAGCCCAGAGGGATGGCAGCAATCCGGACCGTGCTCCAAGCAACCTGGCGACGTAAGGATCTCAGCAAGCTTCACGCCCGCTTGGAAAGCTTAAGGGGTATGTTGACTACAACTATTCTCGTCAATATACAGTAAGTAATATGTAGGCTCTAAGAAAACTGCATACCAGGATAACCTAAGAGAATATTTAGGCAAGATATGATGATCAACAATAAAACAACACTTTCGGGCACCACGACATCATGGGAGGAGACTAAATCCGTCAAAGAATGGATGACGTTGCAGCAAAAAAATATGGAAAAACTTCAATCTAATTTACTTGAAGTGGTGGGAAGATCAAGTTACTTGGCGGCAATCAAACGGCAGAATAGAAGGGAGTGGCATACCTCTCCGATATCTTGGAATCTGAAAGATTCTCTACTTAATAAGCTCAAATACGGTGAACTCGATACTCGGGAAGAACGCATTGCTGAAGCTTACACAAAGACGTTTGACTGGATATACTCTAGTCCTTCGGAAGAAACAGAAGACTGCGGTTCGTGGAGCGATTTCAAGCATTGGCTCGAGCACGGAAAAGATATGTATTGGATAACAGGCAAAGCTGGATCTGGGAAGTCAACGCTTATGAAGATGCTGTCGCAAGACCGCCGAACCCTGGAGCTCCTACGCCACTGGAGCGGATCACAGCCATTGGTCACAGCGAAGTTCTACTTTTGGGCCTCTGGGACGGAAATGCAGAAGTCCCAGGAAGGTCTTCTGAGGTCCCTATTATACCAGGCCTTAGTGCAGCGATTTGAGATCCCCTTAGGGTCGCCCTCTAGTAAATGGAGCGCGTTCAGCCTTTCTCTCAATAGAAACCAGTCCGATACCACCTTCGATCAGGAACTGACCTGGAATGACATCCATCAAGCCTATCGTCTTCTAGTAGAAGAGGACTCGGAAACACCAGTCAACTATGTTTTCTTCGTCGACGGACTCGACGAGTATTCTGGAGACTTGAAGAGTTTGATATCACTCATACGACAACTCAATTCCTACCCGAACGTCAAGTTTTGTGTCTCCAGTAGACCTTGGACTGTGTTTGAGAGCGCGTTCAATCAGCAGGCAAATTTGATGCTGCAGCATAGGACGTTTGGGGATATCGCCTGGTACGCCGAGCAAAAGCTACAGTCCAATGCAGCATTCCGACAGCTGCAGCAGTATAACCCTGAGTATGCAAGATTCCTTATTGAGAATATCACGTCGAAGGCCTCCGGTGTCTTCTTGTGGGTGGTTCTCGTCGTGCGGTCGCTTCTGGAAGGCTTAGACCAAGGAGATAAAGCCACGGAGCTTCAAGACCGTCTTGAAGAGTTGCCCGATGAACTTGATCAGCTATTCAAGAAAATGCTGCATGGGCTCGAAGGAAAGCTATTCCGTGGCGCAGCTCACTTGTTTCGATTAGTACGGGCTTCAGATGAGAAACCTCATATTTTAGCACTCTCGTTAGCTGATGAGGATGACGATGACGGTTGGATATTGGACGGCGATGTCGGCCCTTTCAAAGAAGGAGAAATCTGGCACCGGTCCGTTACAATGAAGCGTAGGCTAGATAGCCGGTGTCACGGGTTGCTGGAAATAGGAGCGCTCCGATGGAATACCCCCGAAAAAGCAATCTGGACCAGAAGAGTTACTCAAAGGGTGCCGGAGGATTCGTCGATCCTTCAGTCGAGAGATCACGGCATGCCATCAGTCGTGGACTTGCCTGTAGAGATGGGGCACGTTCTCGCTGTCTCGGCCGTAGACTATCTGCATAGGACTGTCAAAGACTTCCTAGAGCGGCCGGAAATTTGGAAACGCATCGAAGATGCTTGCGAGTCGAACTTTGACCCACACGCGGCACTCTTCAGAGCGAATATGGCACTCCTGAAAACGATGCCTCTTGAGACTCTTCGCGAGGGGAATTTTCTCCCGTACGTCTTTAGTTGTATAGCTCTATCTCGACAGTTCGCGCCCGGAACCCGACCATTGCACGTCACGTATCTTGATGCTTTAGATCAAGTAGCGATCGAGAAGACGAGAGCATCAGACGCAAATGGTCTCACTTACATGGGGCAATATTGGACCAATCAATCACCTCATTGGGGCAGCACATTGTCCAAAGGGCGGCTCGACGACGATTTCATGACAATAGCCGTGCGCTGTGACCTGCAGGAATATATTCGTGATAAACTCGGTAGCTCTCCTCCGAGTCGAAAGTACGCGACGAAGTTGCTGGAGACTGCGCTGACAAGATACAATGTCCCTGGGCTGGGATTTTCTAGTAAGAGGGAAGAGCCGAATTCCAGCATTGTCGACTTGCTGGTCGAACAGGGTGCGGACTACAAGGGCTTTAAGAAAATTCCGCTTGAACAAGACGACTTTTCTATACGATCGATAAGTAATGGGACGATCGGCAATAGTTATAAAGCAGCAGGTGAGATCAGGGCCAGGAAGATGCGAGAATGGCTAGAGCAGCGGGACTCACAACAGGACATACCCAGGGAACAAAAAAAGAAGAATGCACAGCAGGCTACTTCATTCGTTGTTAATTTATTGCATAGCTCTAAGTAGGTGGTACCTTACGTAGTTAGTTGAATGGTAATACACTACAAGTGAATCAACAATTACTAAGATCACTCTTTCAAGATCAAGGGAGCATTATACACCAAGGTATTATTTCTTTTTCTTATTATTAGTAATTGTAGTATCGGTCACCAAGCCAGCCTTCACGAACGAATCCCTCGCCGCTTGGTTGATCAGGGCAAACCTGCGAGGCCCCAACTTGTGTCCTCCGTACCACCGCGTGACCACAACCATGGCATCCCACAGGTCCATCAGTTGCATTAAATGTAGCAGCCGGCCGCCAGCCGCCGTCTCCCCGTCGTCGTTGCAATCTTGGAAAGCCGTGTTGTTGGGGCCCCGGATGCGCCAGGCTGTGATGTTGTGTGTCGCGGCCCGGACCTTCTTGTCCGACGCCAGGAGATGCTGCAGGAACGCCTCAGCCTCTGCAGTCGACGACACTTTAGCACAGCGCGCCACGAATGTCGACCTAAGCTCTACCACGGGGTCGGATAGAATCCACGGCGGCTCCTTTGCCGATTTGAAATCTTCCGTGTGAGAATCACTCGTGAAAGTGTTGCTGTCCACATGTTCAGCCGAGTCGGGCTCGAGTGATTCTTGCGTCTCAGGGGCTTGCTCTGCCAAAAGCCGCGCTAGCTCCTCGATGGCATCGAAGAGACAAACGGAACCCGGCTCGTAGACGTTCCCTAGTGCCTGGCAAAATAGAGCCAATTCCCGAGCTGCATCACCCTTCTTCCCACCTTGACCGGTACTGTTAGTACCGATCACCGCAGGTGGTACCGCGGGGTAGTCCGGGGGGAAATCAACGCGGATAGACGATGATTCTCCGGGCGGCGTGAGGATGTAGGTGGTGGCGTCATTTGAAGGCACCAGACACCCTTCGCCGTATATGGAGTTGATGGCTTCAACCTCATCTCGAAGCTCGTCGGACATTTTTTCGGGGTGGTGATGGGGCTAACTTCACGTACAGTAAGGGAGTACTGTAGATATTCCAGATTACAATTATCCCCGCGTTTGCCTTAGGTATCTAGATCCTGCGGGGATTATTAGTCGTGCAAGTCAAGCGCGGTAGAACGTCCTGATTCACACTGCAATCTATATATGAAACTGGAATCTTATTGACTGAATACTAATAGAATATGAAAATACAGAATAGTAGCGTACCTGGGTCCTAAGGCGTCACTGAGAGCTATGTACTTACAAGAGTGTAAGGTACCTAGGTAGGTACCCCTTCCACATACCTACTTAATGTATGAACAAAGATAAGCCCTACTACCTACCTAGGTAGGTACAATGTATGTAAGGAACGGAATAGAAAACCATGGCAAGTGCCCACAGTAGGTAGGTACCCGTACAGTAGATTAGAATCGAATTGATTGATTGATTGATAACGATAAAGCTGCATTCGGGCTACCGCCATCTAGTCTAGGTACGGAAGGAACCTTGGCACTACCGTACCGGACTGCCTTTAAAACATGCCCCTCAGCCCCTCCATCCATCATATTGTACCCTGGACATTGATATTGTTCAGCCCACCGCTACCATTAACATTCATTAATTGACAAGCTCCGAGCTCCGATCCTCGATTCACGTCCGCCTCGGCTGGCCGTCTTTCTCTTCTACGTTAACCTTTTTACAAGCCCTGGGCTGCCAACAACATCTACTTGTTAATTTGCCCGAATACCTACCACCTATCTATAGATTGTATGTCGTGAAATCTGATTACATCATCCAGAGAAGACTATCTTGGCCCTAAGACTGCAGATCAATAATGGTTTCGGCAGTCGAGCAGGCTACGGCCTTGAAGAACGACGGCAACAAAGCGTTTGCGGCCCACGATTGGTTGAAGGCAGCTGAGCTATATACCAAGGCTATTGAATTAAACAACAACGAGCCGACGTATTATACCAACAGAGCACAGGTTTGTGTGCCCAGCCTCTACCTGATACCAGCCATGTCAGCTTTTCATTGGCGGTATCGGCTCTCGAGGTCGCGTGACTGATTTTAAGCAACACCAGGCATATATCAAATCGGAAGCATTTGGTTACGCCATCGCCGATGCGACGAAAGCGATCGAACTTAATCCCAAGTTTATCAAGGTACGATTAACGAGCCTAGTAAATACCTAATTTCTGCTGGCTCTAACCAGTCCCGCTCTCGTAGGCCTACTTCCGCCGCGCAGTCTCCTATGCCGCTATCCTGAAACCCAAGGACGCAGTTAAGGACTTCAAGAAATGCGTCGAGCTCGACCCAAGCAATAAAGATGCCAAACTTAAGCATGCCGAGTGCCAGAAGATCGTGCGCCAGCTGAACTTCTACGCCGCCATCGATGTTGGTGATGAACCATCTGCCTCCGAAGGCCTCGATATCGATTCGATCGCCATCGAACCTGATTACGACGGAGTACAGATTCAAGATGAGATGACACAGGAGTTCATCGATGACATGATTGAGCGCTTTAAGAATGGCAAGAAAATACACCGGAAATACGTCTACCAGATTGTAGTTGCCACCAAGAAGATTGTCTATGATGAACCCACCATGGTCGAGATGACCATACCTGACGACGTCAAGCTTACAGTTTGCGGTGACACCCATGGTGAGTGTAACCCGGCTACCACGGTGTGACCCGAGCAAAGCTGACAAGTCATAGGCCAGTACTATGACCTGATGGAGCTTTTCAGATTGAACGGACGGCCCTCCGATAAGCACTATTACCTCTTTAACGGTGATTTCGTCGATAGAGGGTCTTGGTCGACAGAAATCGCCCTCCTTTTATATGCCTACAAGTGGCTTCGTCCTCATGGCATGTTCCTGAACCGAGGCAATCACGAGACAGATGATATGAACAAGGTCTACGGATTTGAGGGAGAGTGCAAAGCTAAATACAATGAACGGTACGACGCTTTTCCCCATTGAATTCTATATTTTTTTATGCTAACCAAAACCAGTGTATTCAAACTATTCTCTGAGAGTTTCTCAGCGTTGCCTTTAGCTACACTCATCGGCTCTAAATACCTAGTATTACACGGCGGCCTCTTTTCAGATGACAATGTGACCCTTGACGACATCCGCAAACTGAATCGGCACAACCAGAGACAGCCAGGTCAATCTGGCTGATGATGGAGATGCTGTGGACAGACCCACAGACTGCCCCTGGAAGAGGTCCCAGCAAGAGAGGTGTTGGTATGCAATTCGGCCCTGACGTGACGAAAAGGTTCTGTGATAAGAATGGTTTGGATGCTATTATCCGAAGCCACGAAGTACGCATGGAGGGTTATGAAGAGGAGCATGATGGAAAGTGTATCACCGGTACGTCCCCTTCCCCCGGCTCCGGTCTCGCTTGCTCACTAGATCGTCCATAGTCTTCTCGGCACCCAAATACTGCGACCAGACAGAGAACCGAGGCGCTTATATCAACATTGGACCGGATTATAAGCTCAACTTCCATCAATTCGATGCTGTTGAGCACCCCCCGATTCGCCCGATGGGTTCGTGATACACATTGCCCTAACGTCTCTATATTAGCTAACAACTCTTGCAGCTTACGCAAATAATTCTTTTGGGTCTATGATGTAGATGATTGGTAGATCTTAAGTCGTCAAACAAGTGATCTGGGTTTGGTTTATAGCATGGGATCTTGCACGTGTGGCAGTTGACTGTCCAGAGCCTTGGCGTTTTAGAGAAATGATTGGGAGGAAAGGGATATATACCATGGCATGTGGTGTCGTATGACTCACGTAGATAATCCAAAACAGATCTACTTATCCCTCGTGAGATCAACCCGCAACTCTTTGTATCATCTCAGGACTCAATCAGTCCAAAGCTTCTGCTCATCCTGTTGTCCAACTAAGGCCCCCAGCCAGTCAGAACAGCCTCTAATCCGAAATGTAGAGGGAACACTGTCTTGTTTGGTGCCCTGCCACGCCGTGATGGCTGCTGCAAAAGCCCCAAGGTCGTCTCGTGGTAACCTCAACCAACAGCTCTGTCCTTCCACTTTAAGTATATCTAGAGGAATTGCCACACCAGTAGCACCAAGGAACTGATTCAAGGCAGCAGTGCAGTATGATTTTACCTGGAGAGCGTCGAGTTCCTCCTTCTTCCCCGACCCAGCATTGAAGAGCTCTAGATGTGCATAGGAATAAGGTGGTGCTTTGATGACAGATTTGGCGAGCTCATAAGACTTATTTGATTTTGGTGCACCTTCTGCGCTAGCTACAGATGTGTCTGGGTCTGTGGCCATTGATGTTTTTTTACAGCTGGTGGTGTGCTTCAATATCAGGTGGGAGTGATTGTAGGTTAACAATAAGTGGTGTACCTTGGAGCTTGGTGATCTGCACATGTGAAAATGATCTGAAGGATGTGCAGGCAAGTGCAGGTAGGACCTCCCCAGACAACCCCGCTATACCGTTTAAATACATACATATTGTGGTGATTTCACGGGTACCTGCAGCCAATTGCTTAGATGAGATGTACACATACATGTTACCTACGTGTTCTCAGCTGAATATTAAAAGTATATCATGTTAATTCGGGTGATCTTATTGGCCCTTTGAATTATTGAGTGTTTGCTACCATTTTTAAGCTTGTACCCAGGTACTTTTGATCCTAACTTCGTTTGTACAAGGTAGCCTAGGTACCTACCTAAGTGGGGTGCTGATTTGGTACTTCCCCCGCTATTATAAAATGAACTCGTTTAGAACGATTTCTTGTACGGGCTACCTTCCTCCCCCACCCTTGTATCCGTGCACGGCACCAGCATTACACCGCGATAGTTGCATGCATTAGCCAACACCGCCACCATGTACAGGAGCCGCAGAAAGCGGGTGCTGGAGTGGATAACAAAGGTAGAAGAAGAGCGGCCAGTAGCATTCCAGGACGCGGTACGCCAGCTAGAGCAGCAGCTCTGGCTACAAATCACCTTCAACACCGCTATCAACTCCATCACCGCCAACATCACCATAAGCACAAGCTCTGATACTAGCACTGGTATCAACACCAGCACTGAAAGTGGCAGTAACAGTCACAGTCACAGTGACAGCGGCAGTGACAGCGACAGCGACAGAACTCCCATTGTCACATTCTATGGTGATAGCTTCTGTTCGCCCTCCAACCTGGTCGACCTTCGATCGTGCAGCACTCTGCTCTCTTACGCCGATTCTGAACCCGCGCGCTACATCCCCTACGGCTGGTGGTACAGCCTGTGCAGCACCCTATACGGAGAGGACTCTGTCTCTAGCTTAGACCTCAATCGGCCAGCGCCACCACTCCCTGACCATCTTGAGACTCAACCCACCGACGAAGAGATCGCCAGAATGGCAGACAATTTTGTCCCTCCCGGCCAGCAGCGCTATACGCGTGCCTGTATGGTATGCTCCATTGTCATGACGCAAACTGTAAGTACACGCTTCCTTGTCCTCGTTACAATACTTCACCACCCACCATCGCAGGATGGCTCTGTTCTTTGTCCCCTCTCAGTCGCATCCGGGTGCACACATCTCCAGACAACGACTAACCACCTTCGGCCAAAAGCGATTCAGAAACGAGGGTTGTCCAAACTGCCCATTCCTCGAGCTCCGCGGCAACACAGATGCGCTCGACAGCTGCACTTCTACCGTGTTCGAGGGTCTGATCGTCGTTGCCGAACCCGAAGAAATCGTGGGTCGCGAAGTGGCAACGACTCGAGAACTACGTGCCTGGCGTCTACGCTACCAAAGTGTCCGGTTCTATTCCCGAAGACATTCGCAACGGCTTGATCGAAGATGGCCATGTGTTGATTCCGTATGTCACTCTACCCACCGCGCATTATGAGCATTTCCCATATTGACTTATCTCCTTTTATCACAGGCGCGATGGCAGCGGCGTTGATGTAGATTAGAAAGACTACCACGACGCCTCGCAAGCCGCCGATGCCGCACGTCGACAGCGTAGGAGTGTTAAGAGACAGGAAGCCCAAGCAAACGCCACCCCGGCTGTGCTCGCTGCCATGAATAATGTCCTCATTGACATTAGCGACGATGAAGATGACGACGATGATGAAACCAGTAACGATCATCCTCAGCACAACACTACTAGTGCCCCAAATAATGGCAACGATGATCAACATAACCCTGGCAGTGCCCCAACGGACGACCAAGACAATGTTCAACAACAATCTTAATAAGTCTTCAAGATAACCAAAGGAATGAATCTGAAGTGAGGGTGAAAAGAGAAAGGGGATAAGTATTGAACCCTTTTTTAATTTTGCCTTGAATTGGCCTATCTCAGCTACAACTACCTAGGCTAGGAAGGATATGCACACCAATGAACGAAGGAACGGCGTTGTAATAGGGAAGGTTCCGGCGTTCAGATCTTGTTCATGCAATTGGCTTTGCCCTTTTTCTATTCTAGTTGTGACCTCTATCACGATGGATTTCCAGTTGTTAGATGCAACTACTTTGTTTTTTAGGTCAGGAACTGTTGTTAGCTATCCTCCGAGCACACGAGGTCGTGTCGTTAGATGAAGCCTTTGATCTTCATCTCGACGTCAAGTGGCACCTCGGCAAAATATGATGCGATAGCTTCTTGTTTACGTCTCTCGTTCTCCGATTCAGGTGCTCCTGGTACCCGCAAGTAGCAGTCGATTATGTTGTCGATCTCGCGGTAGATATCCTCGTCTATCGGCGCCATTTCCCTAGTCACAGGGTTGGACTTCTTATTAATCCCCTGCGTATTGGATTCGATACCAGTAGGGTTACTGGGGGCGCTGACACTGCGCCCAACCGCTCGGTGCTCAGAATGCTGCTGTTTCGGCTGCCGCCTGTTCCTTCTGTGCCCGGGACTTCGAGGTGTGAGGGTGTTGGGCGTGGGCGTGGACTCGTTGGCCCTGTGATTATACCTCTTTTCCACGTGTGTCCGCGCCGAAGATAGTGCTCGCCCACTGCCACTTCTGACGTTTACTCCTTTGGCTCGCCGGCGCGATCCCGATGGCCTACGTTCAATGCCCGAGCCATCCTTCTTCTTCCTCTTAATCGACGTTGTGGGCCGAAATGTCTTCGGTTCTAGTAGCGGCCCTGACGGCTTCCTTTGTAATGGCTGGTGTGATGAGTTCGGTGTCGCATTACCCCATCCAGCAAGCTGGAAGCCGATGTGGCTGCTGCCATCCACATCGTTACTCCCGTCGTGCGGTGGACTAGCTGATCTCCGCCGGGTCGTCTGGTGCTCTTTTGGAGAGTTGTCTGTTTGCGATTCTGGCCCTCTTCGCGTATTCTTCCGACTTATCGGCGCAGGCTGCAGCGTGAACTTGCTTCTGCCCTTGTTGAACCGGGTAGACGCAGGACCGTTGCCGCTCCTTTCCTTCTGTGGTGAAGAGGACTGTATCGTCGCACGACCTCCTCCATCTACCGACCGATCGCGGCCGCCACGGTCCACTGTTCTGGGTTTTCCCTCGCCGTTGATATGGCGCGACGTCTCCGGGTGCTTTCTGATCCCCGCCTCAGCCGTCGAGTTGTTATCCCGAACATGAAAAGCGAGCGAGGCGCGAGGCTTGCCGTGGATGGGCAAGACGGGATTCACCACGTCGCTCCGGAAGATGCTCTGTCGCGGTTGCAGATCGCTCCGGCACTCGGCGCACAGGTTCTGCTTCCGGTCCGCCGCCGTCAGCAGCGCGTTGCCGCATAGCGGCATCGGACACGTCGGCTGCAGCCCTGTCTCCCCCGTCCGTGGGCGTCACGGGGCCTCGCCTGCTCCGACGCCGGCGATGGCGACGAGATCGTCACTAGCCCCGGCGTGCGATCCTGGCTCGTGGTGTCGATCTGCAATGGCGTAATCGACTTCCGTAGCGCCTTCTCGCGCGCGCTGGACCACGGTTGCATGTGCTTTACTGGGGGGATCGGCCACATCTTCACTGGATTCGGCTGCACTTGATACGTGGCCATTGGTTTCGGCTGTAGGCTCTGTGGCAAGGTGGTGCGCCTGTGTCGTCGTCTCGCCGCCTCCTTCTGCTCCGACGACAGAAATGGTGACTGCAATTGCGACTGGCCCGGTAAAGGGGTCATGAACCTGGGGGCCGAGGGGGGCCCTGACGGTAGTGGTGGTATGTCGCCCCCAGTCATGCCTGGCCTCGTTTTGAGGCCGCCCCCAGATTCTTCTTCGCCATACGGACTTGCGCTCTCTACTTCCAGCCCCACGCGTATTGTCATTCTATCGGATGCGGCTGAAATAGACGAGGGCGAGGATACGGGACGGCCTGGGTGCTTTTCCTTTCTATAGCCTTCGCTTGTGGAGGTGGTGTAGAAGTTTTGCTGGTGCGCTTCGCTGCTCGTCTGCCATCTGTTTCCAGCAAATTCCGACGAAGACGGCTTATGACTGGAGTTAGGCACCGCCCCGGCTTGCAGACTTCCGGGGCCGGTGCTGCCCTCGTTCCATCGACGCTCGTCGTCTCGGCCGCCGGAACGCTCCATACCAGCGGCGAAGGCCCTCTCCCTAGCCGCCCTCTCCCGCCGCTTCATCTCCGTCATCTTCCCGTTGTGTTTCCAGATCTTGCGCAGCTGGCCCAGCACGTACACCGAGTTCCGATGCTTCAGGCCCGCACGATTGTCGTGGAGCGGGCGGTCCGGGTGGTGCGTTATCTTGTAGTTGTTGGCCCAGTTGGGGTCCTCCTTGCTGTTAGCTGCGGCGCTGCCATCGCGGGAAGAAGACCGTCGAAAGCTACCTAACACTTTGGAAAAAACACTGCTGCTGTTACTGTTGCTGCTGCTCTTACCGGCGCTGGTCCGGGAATCTGCCGATGAACTACGTTTTTCCGGCATCTTATTTGAGGTGTCGTTACTATTCGATTAGGGTGGAAAATAAAAAGGGATGTGATTTAAAATCGTATACGTGGAAGATGCCCGCCGTATAGCCTGTATACTGGCTCTGATGAGAATATTATAAAATAGAAAAAGAGAATATAATGGAATGAAATAATAGGCGATCAATAAATACGCATCCTCGGTAGAAATGAATTTTCGACAATAGAAAGTGAAACACAAAAAGTATAGAAGTAGGAGTTGAGGACGCAATATAAAAATAGTAGGGGCCAACAAAATATCAGAAACATCAATGAATTAATACGTAGTAAGAAGAGAATGTATATATAAATAACTAGAATGGCAAAGAGTAGCCAAGTAATGATCAAGGGAAACGTGGGAAGGCAAAGTCAAAGCTGCTATAGATGTATCACGAGCGAAGGGGGGGCAATTCACAAAGACGAGCAACGAACCAAGACAAAGTGTTTTCTTTCTGTAACTCAAGCAATGAGCAATCCTATGGCGTTCTTTGAGGAGGACAAACGAGCGATTCAAATTACGCCAAGCCAACGGTAATGCCTCCCATCTTCATGACGTACCTTTTCTTGTTTTCTCTTGCTCGCCTCGTGGCTCTTAGCTAGAACGAAGGTCTTTGACGAGCGAGATGGTTTTATTGTGGTATACTGACATTACATTGTTGGGCTCGTGGCTTTAATTAAGTAAATTTGTTGCGTGCGAAGACAAAGAAGAGTCAAAGTAGTTCGCGCATTTTTGTCTACTCTTTATTCGTCTTTCGGAAGAGCTACGACTTTCAATGCATTGTACGACTTTAGCTTGAGGCTACACTTGCCTATCGATGGGATGGTATCACGTCTCTTTTGTAGTCCCAGGTTCGTGAAGTAAGGGGGGCAGAATTCGATGTTGTGGACGATATACCAAGATATGTGTGTGCATCTGCTCAATGGCTGTGAACATGCTTGAAACAAATGAATTAAATTACTTGACCCTGCAAGCTTAGAGATTTTACGAGTCACAGGTCCTCATTATCCCCCTGGCTTTGAGTCAAGAGATATAGGCCTGCTCACTTCTTGTACCCCTTTTCACAAAGTACTTTCCAGAATTGTATAACTACCTCAGGCTACTGAAGCGGGTGCTAAATGGTCAAGAGCTGCGTAGCTGGAGTAGGGTATCTTAGCTTCTGTATTACTATTCTTCCCTCTCATCCGTTCACTTCCCGTTTACATACCAGGGTATCTATATAGACAAATGATGTACCATCAAAATGAATCAGCATAAGCATGACTCTCACCATATCCTATCAAGACAAACCCAGCCCACGACCACGGGCTGCGCAAGTCCGAGACATCATATCTCCTCAATTGGTGGTCGATCCAATATCTATAATTTATAACATACTGCTGTATAGTACTTACTCCGCAAGTCTTCGAGGCCTCGTGATTAAACAAGTCCAACAAATCATCGACTAGACTATTCTTATCCTCCTCGGTGAAATTCCGTAGCCTAAACTGCGCGTCCGCTAATGCGCCTCCCGGTGTGAGTCCTTCAACCATCATCGCCTTATAGAAAAGCACCATGAACACGAGGCTCGCCACGTCACCCGTAACCCATAGCGTTCCGACGAAGGCACATGCTCCGCTTCCTAGCAAGGCGTGGGCGAAGCTAAGAGCTGTGCCTGAGTCGAAAACGCGGGAGTACGCAGACAGGCAGCTGCTGAAGACGACGAATCTCGCCGTGATAGCCAGTCTCGAGAGGTCGAGAGGTGTGAGTGGCTCCTGAAATAGGTCGACATTCGAATGCATTGGTGATTCTTCATTGAATGTCCCATGAGAGCTGAGATGAATGATGGCGGACCGTCGACATTCACGCTCGAATGTCTCTCGGTTCGTCATGTCAGCGAGCATAGGCCACGTCTCGTGTCGACGCGCTATATAGAGCGCTTCGATACGTGAGAACTTGATATCTCGGTCTGAGCCATCAGGATGCCGGGGAGAATTGCATATAACGGTAGCCGGGGGCGGCTGCGCTTCCTGTCTCGTCGTAGACTTACTCTGGGAGAGTTGGTGGAGCCCGTACCATATGCGAAGACTGGGCGTCAGAGATAAGGAAGGGTTCGAGGTAGTAGGTAGGTCCAGATCTTGCAGAAGTAAGGCCCACGGCACGTGAGCCAGTGCCCCTGAAGGTACCACAAAGAGTTTCGGCTTATCGCGGAGCTCTGGGAGGAAATGAGAGAGCAACTCTGCCGATAGGTACTTCACTATGTCCGACACCTGGGTTCCGAGCCGTCTCTCCCGCTTGTCTATTGGAACGGCTTGTGTGGATTCGATAAGATCCTTTAGTTTGGCAATACTGTCGAGGAGGGGTGTCGTGCGCAGTGCTTTCCATTGGGGGCTAACCCCTGTGGATGTGATCAGAAATGATAGGATCCCAGGACTCTTACCCTGAACCAGACCATATTCTATGATGGCGACGTCATCAGGTATTGCTCCAAGCATTTCCTCAGGCCTGGCCTCCCACCACCGAGACACTCGGCCTGTGGCTAGCGACTGAGCGCCCAACATAGTATGTCGCCAGGCAAGGCGGATGCGTAACCTCTCCATTATGACGCCCTCTGGTAACATAGGTGGGCTAGTCAGGTCCGAGGAAGATAGAATCTTGCTGGGATATTTCTGTTCCCCCGAGGATACCAAATGGCGTGCCTCCTGTGCAACTTCTTTGAATGTTACCTTGTTTCTATCGAATTCCACGGCCTCGCTATATCTCTCAATGCTCCGCAAGAGTGCTCGAGCCTTTCCCCTCTCTAAGAAATATAGGGCTTGACGGGTCCAGTCAGGCTCAGTCAAAGCTGGAATACAAGGGAAGTCGGCTGGCAGTACGTTATACTCATACTGGTGAAAATAGACACAGATACGGGTCGCTGAAAAGAATAGGTTCGAGCAGTCGATGTGATCATGAGACGTTAGTGGAGCTTCGGGAAATTCCATGTAGCTGTGATGAATCTCCGTCTCTTCGCATCCCCGAGAATACACCTTGAGTGCTTCTCCAAGATGCTGGAACCGGGTATCATCGGTGGCAACGTATCCACGGTGTTCGTACTGAAGACCGACGTTCAGGAGATCCCGTGCTCGTTCAAACCTCCGTTCGAGACCCCATAAACAATACTTTTCAAATATGGCACCGTCGAGCTGTAACCTCTCTGCTTCTTGCGCGGCTATTTCCCAGTCTTGGGACCACTACAAAACTTAGAATCAGTTATCACGATTGAGATCATATCATGGACGTGTTTTGACAATATGGTAAGCTCACGAGACATATTTACAGTATAACTCTAATAAAGGAAGCAGGGATCGGCTCCGAGGTTTACTTACGGTTGCTGCGTCTAGCATCATATGGGCTCTTCTATAGTCCTCTTCATATAATATATCTTGTCGCTCCCTCCGTGGCTTCTTGATAGGCCGGTTACTATACGGTGGGTTGCGTTGTATGGTTGGCCGGGGCCGTTCGGCCAAGGATATCTCGACGGCGGTACGAAGGTCGTGTAATAAGGCTCGGGCTTCATCATGACGTTCTAGACTTCCAAGCACCTCGATGCGAGCGGCTAAACCAGTTGGACCAGCATCGTATCGGCCCACCCTTTCGAGTCTTCCTAGCCCAGTTTCAAGAGCTTGCGTACCTCCCCTTGTGTCTCCCAGTCGAAGCGCATCTGCATATGCATCGCGACTCTCGGCCTGGAACTTGGAGGATAAATAGGCAGCTAACTCCGGTGGCACTTGTTCCCTTTTTGAATCGGTTGGCAATATGTCATCAATGGTTGAGTGTGGAAACGACCCGTCTGCTATAACAGAACTATGGTCGTCTCCTTCGCCGGCAAGGCTGAGCTGTGATCGCCCGGCCTTCACCTCGTCCAGGCTTGGGGTGAGAAACGCTGAGTCGATTGACTTCGGTATAAGATCTGCCTCAGGTAAACATTTCAGCATTGGTTGAAGGTTATCCTGAAGTTCCCCAGTAGTCATCGTTGTTGTTGCAGTGTGTGTCTCGTGCACCAAGAAGCACTGCGTAGGGATGCGCGGCAGAGCCAAGTTTTATGAGTACTTATCCGCGGGCGCGGGGGGGCTGGATCTGTATCCGGGACCCATCCCAGGGCAATCCGGTGAAGAGCCTCAATTGATGCTGCAGGCTCGAGGCAACCATTCTCGCGAGGGTAACCATTGGAGGTGGCGGAGCATCATCCTTACGCTGATCTTCAGCTCTTCCTGCAACCACCCGATCCGCCTATCGAAGTCACATGTAGGCTATAGGTAACCCATTGGGTCTTAGCCACCGGAAAGGCTGTGATAGCGGTCGTCGAATAAAATACACCGTCGAGCCTCCGAGGGCTCCCAAGTCTGCATTTCTGCCTGATGCGACGGTGCGCCAGGGCTCTCTAGAATCCGCGCCACCACAGACCTGTGTACCTACACTACGACTGTTCCGGGGCATACAAAAGCAACTAAGTTGCCCCTACAGCATCGCCGGCTGAAAAGACATACCATATTTATCGGAAAATGAGGGACCCATACGCGAATCAGAAAAACAGTACGCGCCCCAGTTTCGTTGTCGCAACTTTTGCTCCAACATATCGCTGAAACACCCGAATGAGTCAATTGTTCACCGAATACGCTACTTTCTAACTCATGATTTCTTGTAGCATACTTACCCTATACGCGCGGGATCCCGCCCGATGAGTTGAGACTTGGCAGTCTTTACTTGGATATATACAATCCAAACCTGGGCCTTGAGAAGTTGCGCTTCGAGTATAGGGAGAAGAGGTATGTTGCTGTTTGATACTACTGATCTTTTGCACGTGTAGCGCTGAATACTCGGGTTCTTACACAATGATATAGTCTGTCTAACGAGAAGTACTGGGAATCGATTCAGGCATGGACTGGAGAGCCAGAGGTAGATGATATTGCGCCATATGTTTTGAGGTTTCAGGCATCGACAGAGTGGGCGTCACAGGCCAAAGTCATCGATGCGATAAATCTAGGAGCCGACAAGACTAAAACAAGAGACGTGAGCATTGTGGGAACGCAGGCTCGACGATATCAAATCAAGAAGTGAGTCTGACAGTGACCTTCAGACCCAGCATTCTGCGTAGGAATGATACCTAATTTCAGAATGCGAGCAGGCCAGAGAGGTTTCTTACTCAACAGGTCCTTACACAACCCGAGGTCAAGAAGTGGATTATCGATCGTCTCTCGATTTCCTTCTACGCACGATGGAAGCATCATCAACAGACTGGAGAGCCGTGAGCATAGAATCCAGCCCTAAATCATAGTCATGTGGCATTTGTTTGACTCGATATAGATGGAAAGCACCATCAATCTGGATGGCAACCGGCGTGCACCTTATCTCAGATGGTTGTGTTCATTCAGGCTGGAACGTCGGTCTCGATGTTCATGGAGGCGTTAGGGCAGGTTAGTTGCTGAGTCCCTCATCCCACTTCTCAGCATATTTCAGAGCCGCGGACTGCATAAGCGAGCATTTTCTGCTCGTGCTATGCCTGCCGGCGCCCGAAACTCTGATCAACTCTTACCATAAACGGAAATTACTGACTTGGGTGTTATAAAAGACCTGGGAACCTTGACTGGTGGACCGCCAACTGGTGTGTCGGCAGCCGATGTCGAAGGCTCGTTGAACCAGAACATCCAGATGGAGAACTTGTACGGTCAAAGGGGTGAGCGGATTTGGTGCGCGCAATACATGGAGCTTGCCGTCAATTTTACGAACGGGCCGCAGAGAGATGAATCGCAGGGTTGGTTCACAAGACTCTTTCCTAAGAAAGAGATCGCAGTATTCCAACTACGTCAGGTTAGTCTCCTCCATATTCTTATACTCTTATTTGACGGAGTTCAGGAGCAAGAGTTGTCTTACTAGGGACACCCGGCTCCAGGAACGCGTCAGAATCTTTGTCTAAACGGCAATTATTGACTGTTGATCGATGAATAGGTTGAAGACCTTGGTGTTGGTGGAGTGCGCCGAAGAGCAACTTTCAAGCAGTCGTCGCCGTCATCGTCAATCGATTGGAAGAAGCACGAAGCGAAGATCATCGGCTTACAGACTACGGGAGAGGATACCGATGAAATGGGTTCGGCAGGCGATGACAGCGCCGACTCCACGGAACGTCGGGATAATGATGAGCCTCTTGATAAGATGGTGGTTTCCGACCTACCCTACAACCAAGACTTGTCAGGCCAGGATTGGGAAACGTTCCAAGATTATCTCGCGTATCTAGAGTATCAGGACTGATTGGGGCTTATGGACTGTGGGAATGTGTTGGTTGATTATAAGGTTTCTTAAGGGTATATCGTTTCGGAGTTCCTGTGGTTCCCGTCATACCTGTCTGTACTGTAGTGCCTCATGAATGCCATTAAGCTTATATTTTCACATGTAGGAACCTCGGGGTCACATGCGTACCTGATAGTCAGAACAGCCACAATCCACACTAGACAGATGTGGACGAGCTAGTGCAGCATAAGCGGTATATACTGTACATGCTTAAATAAGATGGTGCGATGAAAGCTGATCATGGGATCAAGCAATATCCAATAGCTTGGGTAGGTACTTACATGGCAATGGAGTCTTGCTGTCGCTTCTGCACTTTCTGACTTCTAGCTGGCTGCCTTACCAGGAACCACATGGAGATGCAGGCATGTACGCCCGCTACGTCACTGCTATCCACTGTGGTATACTGTGCCCAGCCCCCCACGCTACCCTTATCATAGCACGCTAGCCCAAGTGCATAGGCTCTATGCACAGTGCGCTAGAGCCCATGAATGGCTCCGAATGAGTACCGACGACAATTGGGCTACTCGTTGGTCATTCCTGGTCAGCCGCCTGACTGGGTCCCGACTTCGTCCAGCACACGACCGATATCTTGGTTCAATCACAGGCTCTCCAGACACAAGCCGCCTGATCCGGTCAATCGCCCTCTCGCTGCTGCTAAGTGTATACCTACCGTGTGTGGTGGTGAGTGTATTGTCATTTCCCATTATGCCTACGGCATCGCCACAGCCTGGATGAATGACTAACTGCCCTTGGCAACTTCGTAGTTAGCTGGCCGAGTAGTATTCTCGTGGCTCTGCTTGTTGTCTCATACAGCACTCTTCCCCATATTCATCCATCCCATCAAATGGCCTAATAACCAACGCTGTGTAACACCTGTGGATTTGAAAGAATGACGACCCCAACGCGAGACGACAGCCGAACGCCCCAGCCGGGCGGCGGTGCTCAACGACCACTGCTTTCATCCTCGCCCAGCTCCTTTCGGAGCCGGAACTACGGTACCTCGGTGCCCCGAGCCGATGCAACAGCAAGGCTAGCTTCGCCCATCCCGTCCCAGGCTTTTGGCACATCGCCCTCTCATCGATCATCATCCCCAAGCCGAGGTGACCCGGCCGCGATTGGTTCAGAAAGCGCCGCGCCTCTCGCCGGTGGCTCCAGTGCTGTGGCCACAGGACCAGGGATATCAGCTCTTGCTGCAGCCTTGTCAAACTCTACTGGGCAATCGCCACCACGGTTCGGGACACCTCCGGTACGACCTTTATCGCCCTTGACAACGAACGCTCTTCAGACCCCTCCGAACGTGGGCTCATTCGATACGAAGTCGAGACTTGGCCAAGGAGGCGGTACTGGGGCTTATGAAGATGTCGAAATCGTGAAGCGCCATCTTGTACAACCATCCGACGCCCCAGATGCGGGATCTGATTCCAATAATAGTGATAGAGGGAAGGGGAAACAAGTCGACGATCCTTCAGAGCCCACTCCGGAAGAGGATGAATTCTACAGTCTTAGATTACAGGGCGGTGATATTACGCGACAGATTTACAGATGGTCGGAAGAAGCAGACGGCCGGCGTCGTACTCAACGAAGCAAGAGTTTCAGTCATACGCGGGAGGAACCTGAAAATGAAGTACTTGACATAAATACCATCAATGTTCCTGGCGGTTTCAGGAGAAATTATCTTCGACGGGCGGCACAAAGCCCCGCAGCCACCCCTCGAGGGCTGGAGGCTGGTCCTTCGTCTCCTAGAAAAGGAAACGAACCGCAGATATTTACTAGTAGTTTCCTGGAGTTTTTGACCATCTATGGTCATTTTGCTGGGGAAGAGCTTGAAGAGGACGATGAAGTGCTGCGGCCTGGCGAGTATTTCTCATCAGGAGAGGACACAGACATCTATGAGAGCGAAGAAGAGAGAGAACCGATGGAAGACAGTACACTGCTCACACCTTCTAAGCGCAGACGGAGACGGAGGGCTCGGGGTGGCAGCGGCAATAATAGTCCTTTTAGTGCCGCGTTGCTGCTTCTGAAGTCATTTGTCGGCACAGGAGTACTGTTTCTCCCGCGAGCCTATTTGAACGGTGGCATGGTGTTTAGCAACGTCGTCCTCGTCGCTCTCGCCGCTCTCAGCTACTATTGTTTCATTCTACTCATCACCACGCGGCTCAAGGTTGAAGGCTCCTTTGGCGACATTGGCGGCATTATCTATGGCGAATGGATGCGAAAGCTGATCCTGTCTTCCATTGTGCTGAGCCAAGTCGGATTTGTTGCTGCATATACCGTTTTCACGGCAGAAAATCTGCAAGCCTTCGTTCTTGCTGTGACCAACTGCGGCACACACATAAAGCTCACCTGGTTTATTTTTATGCAGATGATTATATTCCTACCATTCTCTCTGTTCCGCGACATCGGCAAGCTTGGTTTCACCGCGTTGATCGCCGACGCCTTCATCATCATTGGGCTCGCCTACCTGTTCTACTATGATGTTCTCACTCTCAGTACCCAGGGTTTGGCGGATATCATGCTGTTCAACAAAAAGGACTGGACACTTTTCATCGGCACGGCCATCTTCACCTTTGAGGGCATAGGTCTTATTATCCCTATACAAGAGTCGATGAGAAATCCCGCCAAGTTCCCCAAGGTCATGTTTAGCTCTATGATCATCATGTCGGGCATCTTCATTACGATGGGTGCTGTTTCTTACGCGGCCTACGGTTCTAAGACGGAGACGGTTGTCCTTCTCAATCTTCCACAAGATAACAAGTTCGTCAACGGAGTCCAGCTACTCTATTCTCTTGCTATCCTGCTGTCAACTCCGTTGCAAATCTTCCCGGCTATTAAGATCACTGAGAACGCGCTCTTCACTAAGAGCGGCAAGTACAATCCCTACATCAAATGGCAGAAGAACATGTTTCGGTTTTTCATGGTGTTTCTGTGTGCGCTCGTCGCTTGGGGAGGCTCAGACAACCTGGATAAGTTCGTGGCATTGGTTGGGAATTTCGCCTGTATCCCTCTAACTTTCATTTACCCAGTGAGTAGCACTTCTTTTCTCATACTACAAACTTGTGTAGAAGGGAAGAACATGGATTACTGACCTTGTTCATAGCCGCTTCTTCACTACAAGGCTGTGGCCACGACACGATCTCGCAAAATCTCCGACATCTGTCTCTGCGTCTTTGGCTTTTTTGCCATGGGTTATGCAACAAGCCTAACGGTGATCTCATGGGTAAACGGTCCATCAAAGGCGCCCCCGGGATACTGTGACACCCACCATTTCTGAGCTTACTTAGGAACCAAGAACTTTGTTTCCTCACGCTGTATACTAATTGCATAGCGGATTGCATTGGATTTCCAGCTGGATAGGCCTCTAGCGCCAGCATGCGGAAAGACTAACATTGTTATATTGAAGCGGTAAACTGTAGGATACAAAGAAGACAGAGACGGATAGTGAATAGTTTGAATACATTTGTTAATGTCATCATCATTGGAGACTGAAGTGCCTTGTCCTGACTCCTGGGTACTGATTTTTAATCGTCTCTGGGTTCACTTTTCCTATTCTTTTTCTCTGCACCAGCTAGATCGATACCGTGGTTGTACAGTGTAAAGAGCACGGTTATCACTACAACCCGTTGCCAGAGTTTTGCCGATTGGTCGAGATAATGCGCCGCAGGTAATAGCGACAGGGATGCATACTAGGTAAGGTTCTATTAGCCAGGCAACTAGGTCACTCTACCAAAACCGTTCATTAAATGGCCATTGTCATGTTCGTTCTTAGACCATGCCATCATCACCGCCCAACATCTTACTTCGCTCTGGTTAAGTCTCTCCTTTCCTGCATCTCGCTTGCTCTTCAAATTGCTCTTTAACATTCTTTGAGTGTCTTGACTTGGAGCTTGGAACAATTACTGCGCTGTAGCACAGTGTTTTGACCCACTGGCTGTCTCTTGCTGCTGTTGCATACCTCAAGTACTTCTTGGTCAAGGCAGAGGACGGCTGTAGTGCGTAAAGATGAACGCGCCAGACAGGTTGGTTATTTCTCTCAGCTATCCTCCCGCTCTATTCACTTTATGTTCACGAAAGACTACAACATGTACAATGTGCTGCTGGGTGGCTTTTCGAGTCATATCGGGGTTCATCTGGGGAGATGTTCTCTCGACGATGCATGATACCTACATAGCTCGGGCTCCGAGATGCTGGTCAACAAGCCGCTATTAGAGCTACCTACTACCCAGACCTATATACTCGAATGAGAGCTGAGGAAGGTAGCAAGCATGTCACCGCCGCGGCGATGTACTGGTGCAATCTGGTATTCTGGCAAGTGCGTCCGGGGGACTTGACCCTTAGTACTAGGTAGCCTGCACCTGGCAAACCCCCCCATCAGCGTCTTCTACTCTCCTGCTTCTACCCTCTTCAGCTTCTGTGGGATCTGCTTCTACTTGCCTGTTGCACTCTAGGATACCTCATATTCCAGTTGCAATCATCATACCAAGCATTCTTCCTATATCTATAAAGCCTGCCTACCAGTCCAACATGGCCAATCAAAAACATTACAACGAGACTGATAACGTGTTCGAATATATTATACATCTTCTTCCTACGCCCCGAACTAACATTGGCTGCTAGGTTTGAGCTCTTCCTCGTCAACGAGGCTGAGGGTGAGAAGAAGATTACCGAGAAGCCTTTCGCTGGTAAGACTCCCCCTTCTCGGGTCAAACCCTATATATTGCGCCCGATTCGTTAATACAAGTGCAGGTACTTCCAACACCTCGGATTTCATTTTGCTCAAGGAAGACCACACCCTTGGAAACCTCCTTAGCGAGCACCTCAAGCAAGCCCCCCATGTCTTGATGGCTGGATACAAAGGTAAATATCCTCACACGTTTTCTATCTGTTCTCCTCTGGTAATCTGACACGAAACAGTTGGCCACCCTAATGTCCCCGAGGTCTTGATCCGCCTGCAGACTGACGGCACTGTCACCCCCCGCGAGGTTCTGATCGACACGTGCAAGCAGCTCATTGCCTCGTATGGCCAACTCGGCCGCGAGTTCACTCGTGAGTACGAGCTTCGTCGCATGGTGGCGGCTGGAGAGCAGGAGAATGGTGGTAAACCCTAGGGAACCTTCGGGGAGAGTCGCTTCCTCACTTGTTTCTGCTTTTCACGGGCTACGATGGCGAGGTTAGGAAGGCTAAAGGTATGGCGTTTCGGTGTACGGGGTGCTATTTGAGGTGAAACCCCAAAAGTCGATTCTGGATCTTAGACCTGGTCTATAAGCATATAGTTGCTAGATCCCCTAATAGAACAGACCGCGAGGTCACATTCGCCGCCAAGAACGCCTTCTCCTCCTCTGTCGTGATATTCGTCAATTGGCATGTATTCTCCTCTAGCTATCCGTAACCCATACCCACATGCACTTTCAAAGCACCGGATCCCTCCACCACGATCAAGAAGCACATCATGAAGCCACGGGGCCTTCGCCACCTGGTATCAACTGGAGCACATCAAGTTAACATCTTGCTTCCAGAGGGAGAGGATCATTTTATACATACCATGCAGATATTGTTACCATTCAGAAGAATCTTAGAGAGTTTTGTGTGATTGCCCGAATAGTCGCTGCTTCCTGTTAGGCTCCCATATTTGACTCTAGTAAGGGAAAACGAAACTCCGTACAATTCTGTCACATCCTCAAGAACCATGTCTGTAATGATTTCAGTCAGCATTTTGTTATCCAGCACAAGTGAGAGCCGTGGTCGGTGAGAGCGACTTACTGACGTAGTCGTCGAAACCCATCAGGGTGCCACTGAACTCTGTAGTCCGGGTTATCAATCAGCTGATACACGATAATCGAGCACTTCAAGGGGTGTCTCGTACCCTTGTCTCCCTTCATGACGACCCATATCCGGGAACCAACGCACTTATCGATCAGCTCTGGTGAACCTGTGAGTTATCCTCTGTCCTATGTACTATACTGAGTAGTTTGGCGGGGTACGAACCCAGTGGGAGGAGTTGCGATGCCATCTTGACAACTTCCAATAATTAAACTCTAAGACTTGGCGTTCCGAAGAGTGGTTATCTGTTTGCTGGATGCTTCTTCTGTGGATATTAAATCGTGTGCAATGCCATTTCCTTACGTTGGTCCGTTGGTTTGGATTTGATGTTGTTTGATATCCAAGAGAATGGCTGCACAGTCAGTCAGTCACCTGACACCGCGTGCCAAACAAGACTGTACAGTGCCTAACCTTAGCAGCCAGCAGGAGCGGGCATGGATGACTCAGCAAGGGACGATCTGTCTGGCATCTCTCGCGTGACGCAACCAGCGCTCATTCAGTCCCCATTGCGGCCAACCAACCCACTAACCTTAGGTAACTATTGCAATCCACAGCACACGTCTGCCTACATGCGGATAGGTGACCCCCAGTATAATAGGCAAGTACCACGTCCGCCAGCAAGTCCCGGCAAGCAACACGATAGCTAGGCACCAACTGTATCAAATTAACTAACTCCGTGGAAGACTTCGACCATGGAGCTGGGCTGTGAGCTCCCAATTGCTTTTTACAAATGACCTTCCCAGGAAGTTCGGGGTCAGCTGGAAATGCCCTGAGATATTCCTCCAGCATCCTGCACGCCTCTGCTTCTCTTGCCTCTCGGTTCGTATCCGTCTATTAGTCCACCTGTATTCGTTTATTTCTTCTACGCAGATAAACACAGCCAGAGATATTCCGACGTGTATTAACAGACCTATGTTGCTACAGTTCTTGTATAGTAAACCGTACTCCTATCATGACAGCGACGCCGCCTCGAGCGAACCAAGTATGGCATCCGGCTCGAGGTATCTCCTTCTCGCCGGTTCCTGCGCCGCGAGCGTCTCCCGTCCAGAGCCCACGTACCATTTCCGAGGTTTCCATTGGGGTTAGCCAATATCATGTCGCTGCATCGAGCACAATTAGCTCTCTGAGCGAAGAAGCCTTGGCCACAGCCGTAGCACCACAAACACCACCACGAAGTCTCGGTTCAAGAACAGTGGCGCAATCTGTAGATGGATGTGTTTCAGTACAATCTGTAACAGAGACAAGCGTGGTGGTAAAGGAAACGGAAAGGAAAGCGACTGATGACCCTCCGCCCCCCGTTTTCGAGTACAAGATGGTCGATGATCTGTTCTATACCGCCAAGAAATCACCCCCAGGGTCTCCGGAATCGTTCTGGTCCTACACGCAGTACAGGTATGCTGCAGAAGACGGATCATCGCATAAAGTGAAAGTGCACTACTGTCGTAGTAGACATACCATGGAGCGGGTCTGCAAGCAGTATTTCATGGATGAGAAGGTCCTTGGTTTCGATCTAGAGTGGGTAGGAGACTCGATGAAAAAAGACGGCCTGAAAAAGAACGTCTCCTTGATCCAGCTAGCAAGTCCAAGCCGCATTGGGTTGTTCCATGTCGCCTTATTCACCAACAACGAAGACATGGTTGGGCCATCTTTCAGGAGCATCATGGAAGATCCAGATGTCACCAAAACCGGCGTTGCTATAAAGGGGGATTGTACAAGGTTGCGCAACTTCCTAGATATAGAGTCGCGGGGGTTGATGGAGCTAAGCAATTTGTACAAGCTCGTCACGTATTCCAGAAATCGCCAATATCACAATATCAACAGGAGGCTTGTGCCAATGGCAAAGCAGGTCGAAGAATATCTCCATCTCCCGTTGTTCAAGGGCCTAGATGTTAGGTCAGGCGACTGGTCAGGACCCTTGGACTGGGACCAAGTGCTATGTAAGTTTCTCCCAATGTATCTGATCAATATCGGGGTGCTCATGCATACCAGACTCGGCTTCGGATGCATATGCCGGATTACATCTTTATGCGACCCTAGACTACCACAGGAAACAACTAGATCCCTGTCCACCCCTTCCACATCATGCAGAGCTGAATCTTGCTATTCCGCTCGCGGAAGGGATAAAGGTAGCAACCACAAAACGTAGGCCAGAAGCCGATGATGTTACACCCTCAATTGAGGAAGAATCCTTGGCCACGATTCTAGATAGTGTTATTATTGAGGGAGAAGAGACTGTCCGGCCAGCCGCAGTAACAACACTTAAAAAACCCCACGCCCTAAAGACTCCCGTGTCGAAATCGCCGAAGACCGAGCGGCTTCGTATCGAGCATCACACCCCGAGACGCGCTCGACACCTGCGCAGCTCCGATCGTATTTTCTATGGCACGGCTATGATTTATCACCAGCCGCCATCGCGGAGCTACTCCGGGACCCGCCCTTGAAGACGGCAACGGTCGTACAATATATCCTCTTCGTCGTACAGGCCGAGAAACTGCCTGTGGATCGCGACCGATTGCGCGAGGTCGCGGATCTCGTTTCCCAGAGTACACTCCGTGCTAGGTGGCCTGTGGTTGCCGCCTTGATTGCTGCTGCTGAGAATTAAATCCGTTTTCTATATCCTGTATAAATAGTTCCAAAAGGTATTGGAATCCAGGTTTACTAGGGTCGGAGATGGAATTTGGCATACACTTTCCTACATGAATAGACGAGGAAATTATATACCATAGATGCGATACACCATCAGGACAAGAAGGGTGTTGTGTGTCGAAGGGCTTGGCCTTTCTATGTCATTATTGAAACGCATTCGCAATGGATACCCCTCTCAGAAAAGAATAGAATTATAAGACATTGATTACTTGCCCTCGTTCGTTTTGCTTTAGTTTCGCTGTTCCTTTAGGGCTGTTCGGACTATCTAGCATATATCTTCACACACCACTTTCTAAGCTCCTCATGGGCCGCCAAAGTCTGTGAATTATCTATCCTATCAACAACTCGTTGTCAACAGATGTGCTTTTCAACAACAGACTGTAATCGCCAAAGAGCATATTTTACGAAGATTGCACAGGTAGTGAGTGCACTCATCTCATCAAAATCTGTATCCATATATAGCACGAGCAATGTATCTACATATCGAAGTTAAACCATAACACAACACATTAGCCTAGCTAGAGGCCAATAAGTCGTGTCCGCGATTAATCTGCACCATCTTATCCTCGCCACCACTGACGATGCCAAAGGTCTTGTCCCAGGCGACGCCGAAGACCTTGGCCCCGCGACCGGGAACGTCACCCGCGGCCCGCCGCTTGCCCTTCAGACTCTCGCGCTCGATGACGTAGACAGACTCCGACACGCTGCCGCCGCCCTCGGCCTTGGTGCCGGTGCGCACGCTGCGCAGGTCCCAGACGCGACAGGTCCCGTCGTACGCGCCCGACACGAGACTGTAGTCGTTGTCGGGCCCCGCCGCGAGGCTCGACACCATGTTCTTGTGACCGCGGAGCGTGAGTACAGACGTCGTACTGGCTGATACGCGCGGATCGACGAGCGTGATGTGCCGCGCTGCTGTCGCTGCTGCGAGCAGCACCGAGGACGACGCCGTGCCGGGATCGCGCCGGAGCGGTGTTAGTGCGAGAAGCGGGTGCGATGTCGTGATCACGTTTTCGACTTTCGAGGTTGTTAGGTCTAGTGTGCGGATCGTGTGGTCTTGTGATGCTGAGTATGCTACGCTCGCGTCTGTCGGGTCGAAGCACACCGCTGTTGCGGGCGTGTTGTGAACCGGCATCATGCTTAACGCTCCGCGCTGTGGCGCCGCTGATGCACCGGATAGCTTCCGCTTCTTGGACTCGGAGGCGCCGGCGCCGGGAAGGAGACTGGCGGGCGCCGCAGGGGCAGATGACTTCGATGTCGACCAGAGCCCGATGGCGCCGTCGGCAGAAGCGCTGAGCACGCGCCCCGTGGGCCCGTGGACGTCTAGCGCATCCACACTCGCTCTGTGTCCGTATAATTCTAGGCTCGGCTTCAGCGTAGCTTGGAGCCCGCCGTCCGACTCGGCGTACTTCCATATGCGCACGGTGCGATCGAGGCCAGCGGAGGCGATCTGCGTCGACGAGAGGAACTTGGCCGCCTTGGCACTCGCGGTGTGTCCGCCGGCCGCGGACCTGGCCACGCACTTCCCCGAGGGGTCCCAGATCTGCAGCACGCCGTCGTACGAGGACGACACGATGCGGTCCTGGTTCAGGGCCAGCTTGTCGCCGGACCAGCGGCCGGCGCGCGACGTGGCGGAGAGCACGTCGACGTCGCTGATCCAGTCGTCGTGCTCGAAGCTCGCCTGGTGCACCGGCGGGATCAGGCTGCGCACGTACTGGATGTTCAGCGTCTCCTCGGTATTGAGCCCGTTCGCCGCCAGGTACTCCTGCAGCGAGGTCCGCAGGAACTCCCCGTTTACCAGGAAGTCGAAGGGGATGGGCGAGGGGGTGTCGAGCATCGACGACGAGTTCAGGATTCGTGACAGGCCATAGCGCTTCAGATCTGTATTGTCGTTAGCAGGGAAGTTAGCCGTATGGAAGACTTGGGGATGGTGGCTTACCTGTTGGAACCACTAATAGGCTACTCCTGTCTTCTGGTAGTTGTAGGTCGGGTGAGCTTGTGGTGAAGTTGACGCGCACTTCTTGGGGTGCAGCCATTGCTGGCTGTCCCATGGGAGTGTCCATCTCAAGCGGCTGTAACTGATTGATTGGCGCAAGTATCTTCAATGAAAAGAGGTTTCAAGAACAATTTGAAGGTGGGAGTAGATCGCCGAGTGACAATTGAGCAATTATGTTTGTTGATGAATTAAATTGAAACTTCGTTGAGTAAGAATCCACTTGAATGAGTAATGAAATAAGTAGATAAATGCTGGTCGTTTGGGCAGGCGACTTCAACCAGAGCTCACGGGCGAAAAAGATGTCTGGAGGAAGACTATTTCAGATATCTCGATGGATGCAGATCCAGGAACTTTTTTTTGCAGGGGTCCTGAAAATTGGCCACAGCCTCGCTCAGCCTTACCCCGCCATGACAGGGGTTGCAGCCAATAGGAGGGGCAAAACTCAGCAGCGACTCCCCAGCCACAGTCAAGCTAGCGCCACAATTCCACTTTACGCCAAAACGCGTCCCTTGCTTCCTCAACGCGGTCCGCCCACTCGACTTTATCGCCGACTCGATCTGTGCCTTGGCGGAACAAGGCGACACCTGCCCACATGACACTCGCAAGAAGATTGATAGCTCCTAAGTGTGCCCATCATGACCCAGCTCGATGAGATACAAGGCAACCTGCTCCGCAAGCCTACGTGAGTGCTAGTCAACTAGCAGTGTCACTTCATGACTACAAGATAGCTGACTTATGTATTTAGGGGCAAGGCGGAGGACGAGCTTGAGCGTACCGCCTCAAAGTACAAGGCACTCTATACCTTCAAGCTGGACAAGGAGAAGTCGTATCGGCAACAATTCGCTGATATGTACTTCTTACGGCTGACTAAGATCAAGCCCGCCGTTGATCAGAGAGCAGCCGAGGCCTGGCGCCACACCATAATCGGCGATGAGCCTCCCAAGAAAGTCGAGCGGGTCTTGGACATCCGACAAGGAGATCTATGCTGGGTCTCCGGTACCGTCTACATGGAGATGGCGCTGAAGCCCAATATCCTCGACGACGTCTCCAAAGATGTATGTAGCTGGCAAATATCAGCAAGAGGTTACATAACAGTATAATAACCAGGGCTAACTGCATACAGAGGTGGATCTCGGCGCCTATATCAAACAACAAGTACTACGCCGACGATGGATCAGATGCCGTGACTCTGGAAGACGAGTCCGGTCGTATACGCCTAGTAGGCGATTTTCTCAAGGATGTCATCCTAGTCACCGGATGCATCGTCGCTGTCATGGGCACCGAGAACGTCAACGGCGAGCTAGAAGTAATCGACCTCAAATTCCCCGACATGCCTCCCCAGCCCGAGCGGTGGGCTCTCTCAAATCCGCAACCACAAACGGGAAGAGCGACCCCAAGAAGCCCAAGGACGAGGATTTGGAAATGACAGGCGCCCAGCCCAAGGGAAGCGGCGGCAAGATCGCCATCGTGTCCGGGCTCGGGTTCGGAGGGCAGGACGCGAGCCACGCCATCGAGCTCGACCTGTTACTCGAGTACCTACTCGGCGAGGCTCTGGACCCAACCGCGCAGCGCGAGCTATCACAGATCAGCCGTCTAATCATAGCAGGGAACTCGATCTCAGTGGAGGAGCAACGGGCAGTCGCGGACGAGGAGGAGAAGCGGGGAGAGCAGCAGAAGAAATACGGGTACGACAGCAGTGCGTACAACGCGCTGCCGTCGCAGCTGCTGGACGAGTTCCTCTCCACCCTCCTACCCACCATCCCCATCACGCTGCTGCCGGGGGCCCAGGACCCAGCGAACGCGAGTTATCCGCAGCAGCCGATCCACCCGGCCATGTTCCCGCTGTCGCGCGCGTACACGGCGGCGCCGGGCTCGGCCGAGTCGGGCTGGCTCGACACGGTGACGAACCCGTGGGAGGGCGAGATCGACGGGTGGCGGGTCCTAGGCACCGGCGGCCAGAACGTCGACGACATCTTCAAGTACGTTGGGAGCAACGACCGGCTGGGCATGATGGAGGCCATGTGCAGGTGGCGGTGCTGTGCGCCGACGGCACCCGACACTTTATGTGAGTCGTTCATTCCCCCAACCCATCCATCAACGCGCCGTGTGCATGAAATCACACATCTATCTAGATAGAATACTAACTCTCAGTCGCGTGATAATCAGGGAGTTACCCCTTCCAAGACGACGACCCCTTCGTCATGCACACGTGTCCGCATCTCTACTTCGTAGGCAGCCAGCCCGAATTCGGCACCAAGGTGATCCAGGGCGACGACGGACAGGCGGTGCGGCTGATTGCGGTGCCGTCGTTTGCCGCCACGAAAGAAATCGTGCTGGTAGATACTGAGACATTAGAAGTGACGAAGGTCAAGATCACTGCAGGCTAGCGATATAATAAAGACAATAATAATAATACCAACAAACAAGTGACGAGCAGCCAACGGCTTCAGAAATCAGATATTTCATGACTCTTGGTCCCCCTTTTAGGCGAGGGTGAAAATTTACGTGATAAATCGCCCTTTCGGTGCCCCAGATGAGCAACCTCCCCCCCGCCCCCCGGGCAAAAAAAAGAACATGTCCAAGCATAATTCACGTATAATACGACGAAAATATCAGGAAAACAACGCACGAGTCTAGTTGTGAGGTCTCGAGACTAATAACTGATAGCTGGAAACAAACCGGGATAAACATACATGTGGTGTAATGTGACCGCCCCTTAGAAACTGAAGCAACGAAAGACCATGAAACGGATTGCGAAGGTCGACGTCTCAAATCCATTTCATATCCATCACCCGTGAAAAAGCAATACCCTTATGGCTCGGTTAGCACAAAGGACTCCCCCCCCCCCCCCCCCGAGTTGTCCTTAAGGTAGTGCTTATCGTCTGTGTGCTGAACTTTCGACAATCCTCTCCCAGAAACCCTCTGATCTTGCGAAACATACACACCCCTTTTTCCCAGTGCGCCAAATTCGTACACATCAGCCCAGCTAGCCTTGCTTCCTCGCGTCAGAACTGATGAATTCTCTTTCTCTTCCAGCTCTCCATCATTACTTGACTCACCACGTTCGCCGCCTCACTTATGTTGTTCAGTATCCGTAGTACTCGTCTCAAGCTCATCGCTGCTCATGATTCCTTCGATGTCGTCGGGGTCGTGCGGAGACACATTCTCAAGCCATTTCTCAGTTAGCATGGCCCTGTCACCGCGCTCCTCTTCGTTTATTTGGATGTCTTGCTGAGCCTGTAGGAGTCTTATCTCCTTCGCCGTGTTCTTTGCATTGAAAATACCCCGGTGGCTAAGGCTGGTTCCAGTCAAAGTCGCAGCCGTAGCTTTCGGATTGGTTTTGGACACAGTCACCATTCTCGTGACGTCTAGGTTGAGGCGTTGAGGGGTGACTCGGCCTCGACTCGAGCGCGTATTTACAGAATATGAGGGTTCCCGGAAGTTGATGGTAGAGACGCGAGCGAGCTCGAGGCACGGATTTTGGAGCCACCTTTAGCGGGATCGTCCACACGTTTCCACAGCTTGAGTTTCACGGCAAGTTCAGGGTTAACGGCAAGACCTTGAACACGCCAAGCCAAGTTACGCAGTTTTCCCACTGCCTTGTTCACTTGTTTGTCCCAGAGCTCCTCCATGGCTTCTACATCCTTGGTCCTATAGCAGGCAGCCGCGGCTGCGTCTCTTGGGATGGTTTGGTTGTTGGCGCTGTCAGCTTTACTGTGTCTCTGATCCTTACTGAGAGCTATGTGCTCGAGTCTCATCTGCTCATCCTTTGCAAAATAGCGCATGTCGACCCCGGTTTGCCAGCACTCGCCATATGTATCCCATGCCAAGACATGCACCCATTGAATTTGGAGCTGGAACAGTGCGTCGATGAGTCTCGAACCCTTTTGTAGATACTTGCAAATAGGGACGTCCGTTGATTTACCCATTCCGGAGCGGCATCCCAAGTCGCTGTTAGTTTCAGCGGGAATCTCTAGGGTGAGCGTGTGCAAGTTAGCGGCATGAGCGAGACCTCCGCCAGGGATGAACTTGAGGAGAGCATTCTCGAAGTTCCGGCGATGTTCATTGAAGTGAAGTCGACTACGGTGCATCCTGATCTTGACATGACGTATCAGGTGTCCATATTCGTTTATCGGCACCACACTATTTCCAAATACTTTGTCTAGGACGGGGGTTGTGTGGTCGTGACATGCTGCCGGGTCCTTCGAATCATACGTGAATTTATTTTCACCGAATAAAATTCGCAGACCTTGCTCCCTCAATACCTGACATGTGTACAAGATCGAGAGGTTTAGACGAGGACGGGACCGCGGGAATACGCGCGACCATCCATCAAAGACCATGATTTCATGTGGCCACAGGAGTAGGTAGCGCAGAATCTCGTCGCGAATCTCCACCGGTAGATTACCGAATCTGCCTACAGCAGTGACAGGGTCCTCATCGCGAGGCGAGGCACCAACCGGCGGGTCCGGGGTCAAGGATGGTTTCTTAAATTTTGAATCTTTATCCCAGGGGGCACGACGTGCCAGCTTCTTCGTCTTTGGCCCGTCATCGAGTTTTCTCCGTTTATTGGGAATATCATCGTATGACGGGTAAGCGGTCAACTTTCGAGTAAATAGTGCTGTCTTGGCTAGGAAACCATTCTCCTCGAGCTCGGTAGGGGTCTCCATATATCTCGCTTGGCGCTTTTTTGCTACGTTGAGCTTCTCCTGTCTCTCTTGCCGTTTCTTCTGTGTCGGTGTAAGCTCTGCTTCCTCGCATACGGCGGATCTCTTCGCACGCGGCTTTGTCACTACTCGCGGGGGGGCTGTATTGCTAGATTTACGAGGTGGCATTTCGTGGAAGCTTGGGCTGAATATCTAGCTGGGCTCTTTGCTAGATTCGTTCTCGAATAGGTAGCATGCGTGATGCAGCAAGGGAGAGAGGTGCTTTACATAGGAGGCTAGATAACGTCAATAATTTAAATGCGAACAATTAGGTCGTATCGAAATCAAGCTAGAAGATTAAGCTAGTGAATAAGAATTATATGGATGAAGCAGCGAGATGTGCAAGGTGAAGGCCGGAGATGTGGTTCTGCCAGCGGAAGCTTCAAACCATTTCTCTGGAAATTCACTGAATATTAAAACTAGACGATGCTTGGTCTAACGGGTATAGTAAATACGTTGGTGCCGGCTAGTTCATCTGGTTTTGTTGTTGGCGAGAAGGGGTCCGGAAAGACGTCTCCTACTCCAAAGATTGATGTAGTTCTAGGCGACGACCTGTGTCCTTGAATGAGTATCCGGATGGTGTTGTGGTGCGCTCGACACAGGTATCTTCGAATCAGGGCAGGTCGAAAGCGAACTGAAGTAGAAGGTGTCAAGCAGGAGAAGGAAGGTGTTTGGTGGGATGCGTACGAGATAACCTGAGATGGGTTGGGAGCTGTGGCTGAAGTCGTTATTTCTAGCAATAGAAACTGAGAGGGGAATCGCAGTGCAGATGGGGAGGATTAATGTACCTACGTACTTGCACAGTTCCTCATTTGCACCTTCTCTCCGGCTACTCCTACTCGAAATCTCAAGGTCTTCACGTATATTCTACTGGGCTATGAATAAAATCTTTCAAAAGTTGTCTCGTCTACCTCGCCGAAGATACCTTCTATGTACTATCCTAGATATAGCTAATGATCTTAAGGTCTTGGCCTCTAGTAGGTCCCATTTGCTTCTCGACACCGGAAGTTGCCGCTCAATATGTTCTTGTAACAACACCACAGCATACTACCAACACGATCTCCAAACCAAAACGGTCCCCAATTCAGGACCGTCACTATAGCTTAGTATATACTGCAAAATAAACATTCTTTCCCCCCTTTTTTTTCCTTCTTTTTCCCCCTATTTGTACTTAGACTACCTAGGTATACAGCTACAAGTTTACGATCTGCGGTTACATACCTAGGCAGGTTCGAAATACAGGTTTGCCGTACAATTAAGATTACGGAGCACCATCCAATTGGCTCAATCGACGCAAAAAGGTTCTATGATTAATTATTATAAGGTAACTTTTCTTGTATCAATGGCTGTTGCAAATAGTACCTAGTTAAAGGTGCAGATACAATTGCAGTATTAGGGGGGTGACCTGTGTGGCCTGTAGGTTACTAACATGATCTCGAACAGCCAACATGGTCTCTAAAGAATAGAAACGGTCACAGAGTCCTGAAAGCTTCACACCTATTCAAGAATATATTGAACTAAGTAATATTTTAATCAAAAACACAAAATTTAATACAAAACGATTACCGTGATCGTTGACTCTCCTCGCGCTAGTGCAAGTTTCCCAGGTTAATTATCCCCTCCCACGATGTGGACATTCCTACAATAAGTAGACGGGTGTACTTGCATCTTGATAGAGCAGCAGCTCTCACTGTACATATGAGAAGCTTCGTTTCACAAGACTTGCTATCTCCCCAAGCACTAGACTAATACAATAACGTCGTCTTGGATGGCGGAGGCCCCTCGAGGTACCGACCGGCAACGATAATAACCGTAGCCATTACATAGCTTAGACATATTTAACTAATTAAAATCAAGCAGAATCTAAATATCAAAATATTACCAAGGTGATCACGATCTAAGTGTGCTGATCCTGACTTCTGGGTTGCCGTTGGCTTGTTAGTGAGCAATATTTCTAGAAAGACACCAACCTACCTAACTGATAAGGGAACTCGACACTGCATACGTTTTCCAACCAGCGCTATGGCTCGGTTCAGGGAATGCATCCGTGGCTAGGGTACGAAGTCATCGTTGTATGCTTGTCATATGCCGTTAGAAAGAGCAAATTTGAAGGGTTTTCCCTGTCACGCAATTCCCACCACATTGATAACCGCCTCTCTTCCTATTACTACTGCCGAGATATCTCTTTACTCTTCACTAAGGTATAATTCCACCTATGGTTCTATTATGCCACCACCCCATAATCGAAATCCAATAACTTTTTAAGAGCCAGAACGCCGAGCTGATGGTGGAGTATCATAGTGCCTTTGACAGATGAAAACCTCTATTTGCTGCAAATGACATGCAACTGCTGCCCGCAGTATAAAGGTAGTCAAAAACTCCCGCAACTCCGCTGGTCATGTGTTTTAGTTTGCTGCTCGTCTCGAATTGGAATTTGAAGCGCGCCGGGTGTTTGAATTTAGTCATGAGGTTGATGCCACATAGCCGTGCATCCATATTTGGGTCGCTCGGAGCCTGCTTGATCATATGAGAATTCCGTTATCGCCGCAATACGCATTGGCGCTTATACATCGATCGTCGGTAGCGGGGCCCGGCTGCTGCTACTGTCCTAACGTTTGGGTCTGCTAGGTGAGCAGTAAAAGACTGAATAAGTTGCCGACTTAACAGAAGATTCCGCGCTGGTAGGGTAGCTAAGCCAACCAGTCTTCTTCGTCCCTCTTTAAGCCTCTCATCACAAGCCCCTCGTCGAAAGAGTCGTCGTCATCGTCACCGCCTTCATTATTTGTCGTCGTCTCCTTACCGCCCTCCGGGATTGTAGGTACCGAACCGGTAGTTTCGCATGTACGACCAGCTTCGTCACTAAACATCCATTCCTTACCATTAGCCTCTTCTTCCATGGGGAAGATCTCGCGCGCGTATTCCTCGAGTCCTCGTGGTCCTTCCCATAATGCTAATGCATCGTCGGGACACCTTTTGTCGAGTTCATGGTCGCCGAAATAAGGCGGTTGTTTCTCGGGGTCTTTATTAGACGGGGAGAAAAGCTTCTCTAAGGCCTCAAGCTGTTCCCGATATCCTTCGGGTATCTTTACCTTCACCTCAATCGGCCCTCTTTTGTACCGTACTGGTCTTCCGACTCCCGTCTCAAAGGCTCTGCAGGCTTCTAACGGGGACAAATATTCGTAGGCCAATGCGATACGCTTCCCGTTCCATTTAGCGGGCCCATCTTTGAATAATTGAAGAATTGCCGGCCCAACATCGTGCTCTGCGTCTAACCACGGAAGCTTAGCATCTGGGTGGAAAGGTGCTTGCCATTCGAAGGACCCATCTTGCTGCAGCTCCATACAGAATAATGGATAAAGTAGCGATGTGAAGTTGTTGTTATAAATGCCCGTATATACAAAGGTGGCGGGCAATCCAATCTGTCGAACGTATTCTTCAACCTCGTGTTTTGCGGCCCAGAGCGGGAGGGATGGCCATGTAGCATTGTATTTGGCGTGGTCTGGCATTGATGAATAAACATAATGCTGGACACCAACCTTGTTTGCTGCATCAGCAATGGCCCGGCCTATGTGTATTTCATTTCCGTAGAAGGTCGTGTTAATGAAGGCCAATTGGGCGCCGCGGAATAGTTCGTTTATCAACTCATAATTAACTAGAATCCCCGGGAGATCACCATAGGCCGTAACGTCCTGCTTATCGTCTGGTTTCTTGCGAATATATAGTTCCCCAACGAAAACGGTCACATTGGGATTAGTGGCAACTTCGGTGGCGATGACGCCCTCGAGGTTCCGCAGCTGGGCTCGAACCTTGAAACCAACAGCTGTAGCTATTCGGATTAATGAGGCGGCCTGGCGACCGCTTGCGTTGATAACAGCAATTGTCTTATTTGGGGACGGTGTCGAGCGCTTTAAAGGGCGGAAGCTTAACGAGTTGTTCCTCGATACGGCAGTAAGTGGCGAGCTCTCTGAGTACGAAGACCGTGAATGCTTATGCTTCGAATACTGGACGGTTTTTGGTGAACCATTTTGGTGATCGCTTGGTGTTGGTCGGAAGACCAGATTAGTTTGAATCGGGATAGGATTTGGTGACGGCATGGTTATATCCTATTCCTTGACCACAGTGCAAAATTACCCAACGACGAGGATTGTATAGCCCGGTTGTCGCAACTGGTAGCTAAGATTCTCGGTATATCGCTACTACAACCTTGGAAGCAATGAGCGTAGGGGAAACCCTCGGGCTAATTCGTAAGGATTGAGATGAGCAAGCTAAATGCTCATCGAGATAGCTGTAATTAAAAATGGGAGACGGGGACACGCGAATTAAGCTCGTGACTTGCTGAATCTAGACCAACAATGAGTCTGACGCCAATGATGAGAGCCAGGACTGGACAACTGAGCCCGCCAATGAATGAATACGTTCTGATGAGGAGTGTATGCGCTGGCTGTCCCAGGTACGCAAGCACGTGGGTGAGGTAAGATGTGCTAAGGAGGCTGGTTCTCCGATATCCAGAATGTAATAGGTTCCAGCATGGAAGTTTGGGACTCTGCAATTTTCTGTGGGTTGGAACACCTCAACGGCGAGGAGGTTAAGTTGCCTAAAGGCAAGTACAAAGCTGTGCAGTAGCTCAAGCTTAGTCGTCTGGGGAAGTAGGGTGTTCCTTTATCCGGACCTGGACCTTGACCTGATTGGTAAGAAGTAAAACGACAGTCTGGTCTAGAAGGGATGGGGTGATAGTGAGAGGTTGGGTTGTCAGTGGGCCAGATGGGATGATAGGTGGGTTAGGTGATGAAGGTGACGCCGGCAAGGAGTGTAGGTGAGGCGGCGGCTCAATAGCACGAGACTGGCTACGAACGGGTTGGTGAACTATTGGGTATCCAAGGGAGATCTGGCCAATATTCCGGCGCCACAAAGGCCGTGACAAGAGTCGCCACTCTACCGGTAGATGCTAGGGGAAGGGAGTCAATGTCTCGGACAGGTTTCCGTTTGGTTCCTGTTGGCTCTCCTATCACCAACAAAGAGTAGATTGATGGGATGGGTGGATATGAAGACAGCCGGGACAGGAGGCTGAGTTGAGGTCAGTCTCCACGTCTGGGGTAGGGCAGCGTGGTGATCCAATGAAGAGAGGCCAAGGGCGCGCAATATGAGGAGTGTTGTAGAGGACGGGGAATCTACCGTACGTGCAGAGATGGTTGATACTCCCGTCAACAAGGTGTACCGGTAGGTATCGCAAGACGTCAAGCCGCGTGGCGCCTCTCAGGAGATAAGGTTTGACACGCCAGATTCTGCCAGTGGGCCAGCAGGTCGAGAGTCAAATTTGTCAGGTCAAGTGACAGTCAGATGGAGACAGCAAGGCTTTAGCGGAGAGTAGCGAAGGCAATGGAGGAAAGAAGCTCCCAATTGGTGTGTAAGTGTGTGTCGCCAGGGTTCCTTCTGCGGTCTTCTTTCCAGACCTTCCCTTCCCTTATCGCGAATTGATCATTGGGACCGGGCATGGGAGCCTTCCTCATCAGAAACGCTGTCTGATTCGGTGGTCCGATAAGTACGGAGGGAGTGAGCATGGCATTATGGTATTATGGCATGTTTGATAGCGGGACATCGGGGCGTCTGTCTGTGTACCTTATACCTTAGATAGGCACATAATGTAGGTAGGTCAGAGCCAAATCAAATCTATTTAAATCCTATTACTGTTGTAATATGTATAGGTGTAGGTAGGTAGTTGTGCGAACTGCTGCTGCTCATCAGATAGTGAGTGTACACATTTAACCTAGGTTAGGTAGGTAGGCAGTTCATAGTGTACAGTATCGCAAGCACACTATCGATCAGTGTGCGACGTTGAACGGGCACCCGGATGGGACGAGCGGCTCCGATGTCGTCCTGCCGAGCAAGCACAGATGTAGGTACATACAGTACCTGACCTACCTGCTACCTACCTACAGGCTGCTGGTAGGCGTACTGTAGGCTGTCTGCCGTAGGTAGTCTGCCGTAGTCTGCCGTGGTCTGCTGCTGTAGTGCGCTAACCTTAGAGGACTAAGGTAGGTATGTAGGTAGGTATGTACGTGCTACAGTCCTGTGCTGGCATGGCAGACGACCGACCGAGCCTACGATAACTGGGTCTGTATCACTGTTACCTAATCGTGACTGTCGTTTTGCGTTGGCATGACGGGCGGAACTGAGGCGTGTCGTACTTGGAATGGCGCTAATACAACTCGGGTAGGGTATTGGACGGGATGTGTAAGAGGGAGACTTGCCCAAATTCAGATCTGCACGCCAGTTCAATCTTGGGTAGGTGCCAGACACCTGTCTGTGTTATCTTCAGTGCCGGTGCATATCTAAAGTAAGTAGAATCCAGCTTTCAAATACTAATGGCTGTGCTAGGTGCTCGGTGCTAGGTATAGTGAATCAGGTATAGTTTCACCGAGTACTTAAAGTGCCTTGGATTGGACCGTGGACCGTGGACCGTATTCCCTGGCAGCCAACGGCAACGCGGCAAGAATACGATGTCAGGTTGCCGAGGCGTACAGATAGCGGACCGATTCAGATTGACGAGTGCATCGACTAACAGGAAATGGTGTGCAAATAGCAACACCCGATAGGATCTGATGTATGTTGGCTGCACGACTAGATTCCGCATTCAAGTCACGTTGCTTGAAAGTCGCCGGGGCGGTTCATTGCTAGTAACCAAGCCGGCTGGATATCGGAGGGGTCGAGAAGAAAATTCTTTGCGCGCGGAGACTTATCATAATCATATGCAGGGGAATGATTGAGCGTGCTCAAGCACGTGGTAATAATTGTTATTTTGTATCTCGTAAGAGATGTTGTGTCGTTGTATCTAGGATCGGATTAGGTAAAATGAACAATTGCGGTTGGCTCGGCTGGGCAATTTTCGAAAACCCAATCGAGACGGCCAGTTTTTTTGAACGCTCCCTTTCCTTATCTGATGGTCTCGGTACCCGATTCCCTATCCGCTTTTCCTGCAGGCTGTTTTGCAGGAAAGCGAAATGCCGGCCGATCTGGTCTGTGTGGCTTACCTAAGAATCTTCATGGAACTACTGTTACTTACAGTATAGTACTCGTGTTCGCCACCTACCTACCTACTCTCCCTACCTACCTACCTTATGGATAATGCTTGGGTTTTGCACGCGACAAAATAATTATGAAGAGAAAATAAATAGTTATACGAAGTACAGTATGCCTCAATAGCGGCCCCCGGTTTCTTCGTTTGCTTGCCAAGGTTCTGCCAAAGATCGGGCTATTATTAGCCAATTAGGTACAAGTAGTTGGCCTCATGAAAGTCTAGACACAACGAACGGTACTTAGCTGGAGTGCGGAGAACCGTGTCAAGTGTTTGCTGTATGGAGCAAATATCATATGGATACTTATGATCGCGTAGCTGCGCATTAGGCGGTTCGGTATCGGAAGCGTATTCCCCTCATGCTTGCTGCTCGTTGCACTACCTACAATAATAAGGACTGTGCAGAGGAACACAATCATTGATTGCACTCCCGCCGGGAGAAAGGGTGTACCAAGATCAGAAACCGGAAGGCGGTTGCACAATTAAGTATAGCCGAAATCGTGATATCGGTGATCGTCATCAGTGAAGTGCCCAGGTTGGATACGGGGTCATGTCGTCGCATGTGATAGAAACAACAACGGAGCTAGCTTTGTCCATGTCCATGTGAGAGATGATAGATATAACCGTCGTTTCTCCAGTTCTCCGCGGAACATGCTTTATCAGAGCTTTGCGATTGGTAGTGAGGTTATCAGTGTGGTCAAGCTGAGAAACGAGGTTGGATAAAATAGCCGCTTATTAGTAGTATCAAACCAAATCTGGCTCGCTATTACGTACAACTTCCCTAATAGAAATACAGTAGACTTTGGTTTACTCCCACGGGCCGTTTCTAATTACACTAGTACGGTAGAGCAGGCGGGGGAGGGACATTGTAGCATGTTTATTTTCTCTGTTAATTTTCTTCCAGACGGAACTAACATGACACTCATACCATTATGCCGCTAACAAGCAGATGCCAGATGATATGTTGCTTTTCTCCCCTTAGTTTCCCACTCGTTAAACCTTGAACCATGCTGCTCATGTACCCAGACAAAACACGCCAAATGACAAAGAATATAAATGCTAAAATAGGCGAAGTCGGAATACGACATAGCAGAGTCTGATGCGGGGTATTCTGTACTGCGAGAAAGCAGACGATCATGTACCCCGCGGCTCTCTCCACCAATCCAATCCGTCCCTTACCCAAGATAGGAGCTTAAATCTTCCCTTGTCAGCCTCGTTGACACAATAGTACGCAGCAATGGGGCCTGGGCGCATCGGCGAACATCTATCCGCGCTTATCAGCTGGATTTGCTTCAAACTAGCCAGTGCCGTCGCCTGCTTGTGGAAATGACTGTGCCTTACTCCACATTCCTGCTCCCCGCGTTCCATCTACTATAGTATACCTAGCTCCACAGCCATCATGACCCAAAGATAAGGACGCACATCCGCCGATGACGCTTCAAGCGTTTTCATCGGTAGTCCCTGTAATATGCCAGGTCCCTCCTTGCGCCATTAACCCGGCGGAATGGCGTGAGATTTCGCTACGATTATTTTATGATCTATGAGAAATAGGTAGGTACCCGCTTTCTACATACCAGGAAACGAGTTCCATGAATTGGTAGCTAGGAAGTCCCCAAAATCGTTGTAGTTATTCTGGTCAAGCCACTGTGATAATCACATCAGTCCGTTACTCTCTATATAAGCACAGATGCGGATAGAAAAAAACTGACATTTTGATGTGCCAATGGCGAGATTTGTGACATTTGTGGTATGTTGTCCGTGGGGCCCCGCGTCAAGGCGTCAAATTGACTCTGGGGAAGCTGGTTAGCGAAGACAAAATTACGCAGTACCTAGCAATAGCCCGATAGAACTTTGGGGTTCACGACAGGCTATAACCAGCTGGAAATGGATTGCTTACCCAGTCATACCCACTCTGCATCTGCGGGACTCCCCATGGATCAGCCATATTCATGTGCTGTTGGGTAGTAGTAGGATTATGGTCCTCCATCGGAACGAGATTCAGGTCGACCATCTCCAAGTTAGCGAAGTCCAGCGCCGAGCGTCCTGGGTGGTTCTTATCGCTGCTGCCGTTATATCCGTCTGGGGAAGGGTCGGTGCGAACGCCGTCTAGTGTCATATCAGTGTGCTCGTCACTGCTGCTTGCCGACTCCATTTGATTGCTATCATCTCCAAGGTCGACGCCTTCAAGACTAATTCCCAACTGAGTCTGGATCCTACCGAGCATTGTTCGCACAACGTCTCCCGCCTTTCGACAGTCCGCTACTGTGACAGCCACTGGTGAATTTTAGGTTAGTCAGGCAAAGTGATGACAATATTAGGGAGTAGAAGCCGAATATGAACGACGTACTGTCCATCCAGATTCTGTATGAATTCTTAAGCATTTCGACCAAGGATTCTTTGGTTACAGATGGCGTACAAGTTGCCATCCAGTCGACACCGTCCTCTTTTTCGTTTTGCTGCTGTACTGCAAGAGCGACTACCATATCGGCTAGCAAGAAGTCGTTGATCGCTAATGAAGCAAGGAACCACCCATTTTGCCTAAGGATTGCTCCAGGCTTGGTCGCCTCGAACATGGTGTTCTGATACCCCAATAGTGCCACAGCAGCCTCAAGACATGTGCGGCGAGAGTAGTCGTGTTCTTTGAGTGGCCGCGGATCGACAAGATACCGACGGTGTAATACGCATCTGCTCTTCTGGTAAAGGGATGCGAGCCCAAAGCGCTGAATGACGAGCATCGGCGCGTCTGTGACGCACTCGGACAGAGGTTTAACCTTCATGAATGACGGCACAGTCGACCATACATCCTGGATGCGGGCATCAACACGCATGACCTCGGTATACGTAGGCAAGGTCAAGGAATGGGACAGTCGTGCGACAAGGCCAAATCCGCGCGCTATCCGCGCCTTGTTAATTGGGTACGTAAGCGGTGTATAATCAGTCATTGGACGCGATGGCGGGAGCTCCGTACTATTCTCGTCGAAATCCGAATCAAGCAGGTTCCGTGGCAAAGCGGTGTCGCTCTCAATGCCATGTATCATGCAGGGCAGGCCCAGGTGGAAGGCAACCAGGAGATCAATTTGGATGGCAAGATTCCACATGCGCCGACGCATTTCACCTTCATATGGCGTGATACGGGGAAGTGTACTGGGGTCTCTATGGAGGCCCATCTTCAGCATCAGCCGGATTAATGTTGAGCTTAAAAGATAACAGTTCATTTGAGAAACGCGGTTGACGAGAAAGTCGCCTTCCGTATACAGAACCATGGCTTGGAGTGTAAAGGGACCTGGCTGTGAGTACTTCCCCGAAATCAATGCCCAACCGCATGCGCCTCGGTATTGTCGGAACCTGTCCACTATAAGAAACCAGGAGTTAGAAATTCAACTCATTCTTGAAGTGTTTTAGGCGGATCCGGGAGTATATAGTTTATGAGAGTCAAAACCAACTAGAACGAGAAATACAAGACTCGAGAATACGTACTTGCTGGTGCTGGCGAGTCAGCCTCTAGCTCGTGGGGTGACTGGAAGGAAGAAAAAAAATCCCAAGCGCTAATATCATGAATAACGAAGCTATCCAATGTATATCTGCCTGATGTCTATCTTTAAGGAACTCGTTATACTGCTTAGTGAAAGTAGGGATATGAATGATATCTAACCACGTATTAGTGTCCGGATTCTATCAACCTTGGCCTAAGAGTCTGGAGGATGACATACGTTGAGATGGGCTATTTGAGTTAAAATAACGGTTCATCAACCTGTCCATAATACTCGTGTCAGGTAGCATGGCCAGCAATTCTTCCTTATTCCGCGGCGCACCCCTCGAAAGTATGAGCAATTCGCTCGGGCCCAGACTCTCGTAAGGGTCATCCTCTATGTATTCGGCGTCAGCTATCATCATCTCCAGTGCGATCTGGACGTGTCTCGGAAATGGAAAGGTATTCAGACATATTTATAACCAAAGTAGGAGCCCCGTCGCCTTGAGAGTTGCTACTTACTATCGAGCTCGTTAATTTCCGGGTCTTCAAAGTAGGTTTTGAGATCTTCGAGCTAGTAAGTGTTATTATTTTTAGCTCCTCACTTTCCTTTTCATCGAGCAATATAAAACGGCAATGGGCTACTCACGTCTTCTAAGATAGCCATGAAGTGTGTGCCGCCTACATAGTTTGTCGCCCGCTCACTGTGAACGACGGAGCCGCTCGTGTTGCGTCCTGGCGTCGAATCGTGAAGAGCTTTATTGTTGCCACTCACAGCCCCGTCCAACTCGACCATCCCACGTACCATCCCCTCGAGGCGCCTAAGTCGTGCTGCCATGGTCTTTGCAGGTTTGGCCTTTTCTTTCCGAGGAGCATAGGCGCATGCGTCTGGCTTCCCTCGTTTGATACACTGGCCGCAGGGCGTAGCCCGATTGCACTTGAGCTTTGAGGCGCGGCATGGGTGACATGACAGCAAAACGCGAGTGCGCTTCGTTGGTGCCAACGACGTTGACGCAGTGCCCTGGGGAGATTGGTCACTACTGCTGCCGACTTCTTGAGGACTGACACTCGGTCTATTACTCTCGGAAGATGCCATATCGCCCGCTGAAACTCCAAGTGGTGAACGGAGAGCGCGTCGCCTCGGCCGTTAGAGCTCAGTAAAAGAAGACTGGGCAGCGATAATACCTTATTCAACAAGCAATCCTCATACAATATTACCTATATGTCCCAAAGCAGAAACGTGACGCCATGCGTATATTCTGATATAGAGGTACGATGTAGTACAAAGTGTTTAGCTTCACCAGAGACCTACTGCGTTGCGAAACGTAGGATTGCGGCTTACACCACTACAGTAGATCGATCTCCTTGCCTAATACCTACTAAGTACTTATGTAGTGACGTGGCCCACTTGAGTGCCTGTACAGTAGGTACCTAGTAGGTATGTAGCCTTGGCTGCTATCTGGTATATGTACTAAGCCTACCTAGGTATGTACCTACTGTAGATACCCTGAAACAATACCTTGGGTACCTAACGTAGGGAGCTACGGTATTATGTAGACACCTACCTACGAGATTACCTAGAATAGCCAACATTTTATATAGTTATATATATAGTTATATATATATAATTACGTTGGGTAGTGTTTTCGGTAATGTTCTCGAACTGTCATCGCTTCATAGACAGTGGTCACGGGTATTGGGAGAATACATGTTTAAATTCTAACCTAACCTAGGTAGTGGGAAGGTGAAACATACGACCGAATGCGGCCGTCCCACATCTAACTGCGTATATAGGTATTCTTGCCCGTGGACAATGCCGCATTCCTCTGTCCAGTCCATGATTTAGAATTGCTCAAAGGTTCCTATAGCAGCAACGTTTTATAGATGTGGCGTTCATTTGCAGAATAAGCTTAATTTTATGGTTGCTGGAATACAAGGTAAGAGGTACCTTAGGTACCTACCTGCTAATAATAGCATGCGGGGGTACCTATTACTGTACTGTACCGCACTTAGGTGGCGTTAATAAAGAGCCTAAGAATGTCCAACGTCATCATCTCATACGAACCTAACCAGGTAGTAGGATTAAACTTGTTCGACTCTTCAGCGTTCATATGCTCTATAATTACCTATAGAGATGCACCGGCAAGATTAGTGATAGTGAATACTTTGAACAAGCTCCCATTTAATTTAACAACTCTGAAAATAGATCGCTTGAGTGATCAATCCAACTTCCTCTAGACACTGTAAATGCTTGACAATTATACACTAACTAACAACAATATCCCCTCTACTCCTTCTTCCATGCTTAAATAAAAAAGCGCCGATATGGGTACGCCAAACTCTGCACAATGTCACCATAACCATCGTATTGTAGGTACTTCGACATTTATAGCCAGATAGGCATAAGGAGCAATATCCATCATTGTTGTCGTCTGGCTCGTTTTCCCCCTCTGCATCTCTCTCCAAAAAATAGTCCTTCCTCGCAGCAGGGAGCTCATGGTATGAGAAGAAAATGGTCCGGCCAGTTGTATAATAATTGTAAAATAGATAAGAGCTGGACGCTGCACCAGAGCCGCAAAAGGGTGCGTTTCTGCTAAGCTCGCCGCAAAGACTTAATAATAAGACGGTGCCATAAGGGAGTGACAATGGTGGATCACCACGCGATCCTCGTCGCGCGCGTCCGCAAATCAGGCATACCAGGAATCAATCCCCTGGTGCCACATTGAAGTACGGCAACTCGTTTTTGAAGATCGAATTCAACGGCTCGGACCATGATTCGTTTTCTTTCTGGCACTAGTTTCGTTTCGCCTCTCATCTGAGGCGACAATGGCGAACCCCCTCCCCGACCCCCCCCAGCGTGCATTACCACCAGGGCCAAGAGGGATGTCCTCTCCAAACGCTGGTGAGCCGTTGGACATTGAGCCTGGACTCCCTATAGACAATCTGCTGCCCTCGGTGGAACTCGAAACGGGGCGTGGGAAATCAACAATCCCGTCGTCTTCCTCTTCAACCATAGCTATCCAACTGCCTATCTGAGCGCAAAGCTCGCTGTCCCACATGCCTTCTCTTCGTGAGCTGGTTCGCAATAATTGAATGGCTTGTTGGCGAGTGAGAGAATCGCGGCATTTTGTGGCGACGACAAAGAGTGGTGGTACAATACCCAGGTCTGCACTGAAACTTGGCTTGATATGCCGAGCCGTGTATTCGCCTCCAAAGATGTCCGGATGAGCGGACTGATGCTGGCAAAGTTCTGGGTTCGGGCATCGCTTTGTGGCAGCCCGCCGTTCTTCATCTCCAATTACCTCCATAGCCAAGTTAACAATTTCCCGGAAAAATGATAGAAATTGATCAAATTCCGATTCGCTGTCACTGAATGTCATATTGAAGAGAATACGACCCATGATTTGATTCATCTTTAAAACCGCAATTGCTGTTTTCTCTTGCATACTCTTCGCTGGGGCCATGCGAGAGGTAAGAATGGGTTCGAACGCTCTTGACCATGCTTCCATTTGTTCACCGAAGACCTTTCCGTATTGTTTTAGCTCTAGTGGGAGGATGTTCATGGGGCTCATTTTTACGTATGCCGACATTTGCTCGGTAAACCTCATGATCCTCTCACAAAGCGTATCCCACGCTAACCTCCCATCGTGTAAAGACGCAAATACATCTGGGATCTGAGCCTGGTTTGTTGACACGGGCGAGCCACCGTCTGAAGTAGGTGACGATGTAGTGACTCCAGTCTTTGGAGTTAGGCGAATGACGTATGGTTGAGGGAAATGGAAAGCCAGGTCGTACGATTTTGCCTGGATAGCTAGTCGAGTAAACATTTGGATGAGATCCTGCTCTACTGGCTCCTCAGGTTGGGGAAGACTGGCTTGACGGCGTTCAGCACGAAGTGTTTCCAGCAGAGAAAGCCCGCTTTGTATCTGCCAGATTGCCTGCTTATGATCGCCAACAAAAGAATCGAAGCAAGCTAGTAAGACCGATGCCATCAAACTCATTCTTTTCGTGGCTGATCATGAGGGGCTGAGCTGACAACTGCCCTAATAGCCAAAGAATAGTGCTTGAAAGCGACCTCCCAATGTCGACTGGCATTGTCTGAATGGTCAGCATTAGAGGGAGAACTTGGTGGCGATTCCGATATCTTCTCGAGCGTTTTGTAGAGAGCGCCTAGCGCAACGACGGCATGTCTGATTGCTTCTTCAGAGTGGCATTCCTGTAGCACCCTCCTAGTCCAGAACGAAGAATCAAAAAATCCAGACAGTTCACTAGCGGTATAGTCCCTAAATAATTGGAAATATAGACCTTCGTGGGAGTCAAAGGGGATAGTCGATGGTTGGTGCAGTACCAACGCAGTATACTTCGGGGTCTCTGGGGGTGTAAGGGCTCTCAGAGTCATAGGCGGTGGAGTGGTAGCAATTTGAATAATTGATGGGCCTCGAGGTTTCGATGATAACACAGTTCGTGCTTGTACAAGGTTGCCATTTGGTGGTTTGGGCGCAATCCGCTTCTCCTCGTAGATTTTGGCTCTAGGAGGTGGGGGGTAGCCGGTGCACTCTTTCTTAGAACGCACGCACTGGGTGCATGCTGGTCGTTTTTCGTCACATTTGATGCGTCGTTGTCTATGATAGATGTGTTAGAAGCTTGAGAACATCCGCCATCTCCCTATGATGGACTGCGGCAGTGACACTTACTTGCAATTATTACAACCGGTCTTGACTTTTGGTTTACTGGTCCGAACTCTCCTCTGCTTCGAACTATCGCTGCCTCCTCCGGTCGACCCGTTATCGAAGGGTGACGCGCAAAACATACTTGCTCCGAGCATATTCACCACGCTGCGCCAAATCGGATGTCTACTATTACAGACAGTTTGCACGTGCGATGATAGCAATGCGACACGAGTTTAATCGTAACTAGTTCGTCCTTGTCCTTTACCGGACTCCGGAATGCATCCACAGCCGCGCACCAGCTTTTTCGCAGGCGGTAGCTGAATCGTATTGCCGTGGCGCGTGATCAGTAACGGGAACTATCGCAGTCTCTGCCTTGGCAAGGAAAAGCCGACTTTGGATCATCGGTGAAGGTAGAGGCGATAGAGGAAGACCATGTTTTCGCGATCTAAACCGCATGCATGCAAGGCTTTGCGGTAGCGCTAGGTTATAAGGTAGCTGGAGAAGCTTGGGTAAGGGTAACAGGGCCAATATTGTAGAATAGCGAAATCGAATAGAATCGGACGATTGTTGGAAAGACGCAGATAATGCCGCCTCGCTAACAGCGCAAAGCAAAGGCCGGATATTAGTGTACTAGATTCCCCGCGGCGACAAGATGGTAAGGAGATATTTTCCCGCTATAAGTTGTTGGTATTATTATGTAGCGCGGGATAGGTATGGAGATGGATGTCATGGCATGTGCGTCGTGTATATGTATGTAGTGTCTGTCTGCAAGGGATGCAGACTACTACCTAGGTAGGATTCAGGCCTGCCAGGGTTGGAACTACCTACTGTAGCTGTAAGTAGATGCCCAGACCCTACCTGCTACCTGCGGTCAACGCGAGAAGGAGGGGGATCCGTTAATTTGGGTCGTGTAATTGTGCAACGAGGGTGGAACCCGGTTTATCCGCAGTGGTGAGGAAATAATGGTGCGAGAAACGATCTTGATAGCCCTCCCGAGTCGGAGTGGGGTGTGGTGTGGTGTATATAGATTCCAAGCGTCAAGCAGTACAGTAGGTAGTGTGGATATGTACTGCTGTAGGTCAGGACGCTAGGTAGGTATAATCATGAGGTCCCTGCAAGGGCCTTCCCTCTTTCATATATATTCTTATGCTTGTGGTAGGGTAGCGGGAAAGATGGTAGAGGTTGAAAAGGAGGCGGTCGAGTAACCTGCCTGGGCCTTGTCTCCCTTTCTTTAACATCGCCGATAATTTTGCTTGGCAAGCCGGTGCTAGCGCAGTGTACCTACCTACCTAGGTACCTACCTACCTACCTACCTACTTACTTAGGTAGGCTGCTACCTGGCTGCCAGGCTGCTGCTTGTAGCACAGCCATGGCCCATAGTCCGTTGCTGCTGGCCTCCTGCAGCCTGAGGTGTCTCCACTTGGGACGGCAACTGGGGGCAGAATCGGCTGGTCCCTATACTCCGCTGTCTCCCGGGCGCGGCTTTCTTCTACCTACCTACCTAACCAACATTCATCAGCAATTGAAGAAGATGAACGGTGAGTATATGTTACCTACCTTGATTTGATCATCAACAAAATCGCTTGGCGGCCTCCTACGTAGCTGGTTGTCCGTCTGCAACTTTTTCTTTTTTCTTTGTGGATGGCACGTCGCAGCTCCTGCATGCGCTAGCTCCGACCCGCGGCTTGCTGAAGTGCACGCGATGTTACTACCTACCTAGGTTAAGTAGGTACAGTAGGGCACGACCCGCAGAACGCCCCGACAGAGTACCTACCTACCTACCTACCTACCTAAGGTACTTACCTATACAGTAGAGCTAAAATTGCTTAGTGTAGAGGATTTTCTTTACACAGGTAATTAAGCTCCTCCCTTGTTTAAGGAATTCTCTGCTGGAAAGCTTTCGGCGTGTATTAGAAATTAATTCCATACAAGATAGTTAACTCCTACTAGTAGGTATACCTATTTATCACAATGGTATCAGCGGTTTCCACCGTCCCGGCCATAAGGAAAATTACCGAGGTAGCGTCCAGAGGTGATTGTTTCAAGCCCTCGAAAAGAAACCGCACACAATATTGTACATGTATTCGTATTCATACAATCCCATAGGTAGCAAAGGTATGTAAGTGGCGGCAGCGGTTTTACTCAGACGTCCTTGGTACTAAGGAAACTCGAACTCAGCCCGCCGCCACCTCTATCATACTGGGGCATAACCCCGCCTTGGTAAAATCAGTTGTCACGCCCCGATCGTTTGCTTCTCACATCGACGTCGTCCTGTTACTACGTAGATTTAGTCTTGTATAACAGCGTAATTACTCCCGTGCATCGATCGTTCCTGTCCCATCCCATGCATACATGTAGGTACAGTACCTACTTAGTAGTAGTTCTTGGCCTAATGTGGATTGTCGGGTGTACTGTGCAGTTCGGCAGTGACAAATTCCGTTTGTTCGTGATACCTACTCCCTCTAGGTACTACCTTATGAAGCCCAGCGTCTTGTCTCTCCGTGTCCGGAAAGCATAACCCTTTTCGCGTTAGTTCAATTGGGAGTGATATTCCTGCACGGACCAAATTATGTTCTGCGCGGACTCGGCCCGCCAGGATTAACGAACCCAAGTTCCAAGGTTCTCGTCATGATGATACCCACCATTTCAGCCCTATACACTACAGCACCATCCTACCTACCGAGGGAATAATAATCTTCAGGTCTATTACCTACTTACCAACCTGTAATCATAACAGAGAGTGTACTATAGTCTATAGGCATCTATTATTTTCCCCCGACCCTTAGAAACGAGAGTGGAGAGAACTCTCCGACCATGTTCTCAGTCAAATCTAATGCATCTTGTATCTAACACATGTATACCACCACACTGGGCATGCAAGAACTGCGCCGCTCTATCACCGCTAATATGGCTCGCTCAACCAATGACAGAACACGGGACAAGCCCGGAAAATCGCCTTGAGGTCAGCCCTACGGATCCCTCTCAGCCTGTATCTGTATCATGCCCCACAGAGCGCAAGAATTGGGGTTGAATACAACACCGACGCTAGAAACGGCATATGACGTTCGGCAGTGGTCAACATTCGAATTGGCGGCCTCATCGCCACCGGCGCGGGTTTGAATCGGCGGCATTATAGGGACATCGAATGGCAATAGATACGACGCCGGCTATACGCCGTAACATGTTAGGTAACACCACAGTAGTCTAGTTGCTTCCGTGTCTCCGTGGATAGTTTGTTACACGACTTCGATACAGATACCTAGATAGGTACAGGAGGTACCTAACCCACCTAATTTGTGCCAGGAAGCTCTTGTCAATCCCGTCGCTGCACTTACCTCTCATGCGAGATTAGGTAAATGGTAAGGTAATAGATAGAGTCAGAGTTCAATTGTATCAATGTTTTGTGTCGCGCTTATAGGTATAGTAGTATAGTAAGGTGGTGGTACATAGATGACGATATAGGTCTACAACCTCGCTTAATATTGGCAAATATACTTGGTCGGCGAATGACGCTCCATGACGGCCTAGTGGGTTGGTGAACTGAAACAATTCGAACTGCGTAATCGAAATTATTACATGCCCACTATAACCACAACTGATTGTCTTCTCGCTTCACCAAGACAGAAAACTGAAGGAGAAATCCTGACGCCGCCGGTACTTTTGCGTTACTGCGCATCTTGGAACTAAAATGAACCCTAGTTCAATAACATCTCATCACTTCTAAGCACACCGCACTTTTGTCACATCTCGCCAATCAACAAATACGCTAGACTCATGATGCAGGAGCCGAGGCTCAAAATCTGACTCAGATAGCCTACTGTATGTATTCTGCTACGTGTTACACACTCATGACACTCATGCACGGGCATGATCTTCCCCGACTTGTAACCCTTATCTGCTCCTCGTCTTTCAAGGGCATTCATTCGCGTGTTGGTCGGAGTCACCGGCCATATATCAATGTGGTGGTTATTGCATACCTAAGTAGTGAATTATCTCTACATAGGCTCGCCGAGAATCACATCCCGCCTCGAGGACGTTCTGCCGTGAAAACGGAAACCCGCTATTAAAAAATGATATAGACTGCCCGCCGCGATTAGCGCTGTGGGTGAAATAGAGTATCAATGATATGAATCTATGGATGATCGAAGCCGTCTGTCTTGGTGTTAGTGGAATAGATACCTAGGTAAGTAACCTATCCTGTCCTCTGAAACATTGGGGACACTTTCGCTGAACGAGAACCTACTGCAGAGCTAATGCGAGCAAACTACGAGATGAATCCTCCCGGGAGGTCTCCTCGCCCTTTGAATTCCCTGCCCACACATAGGGCTGCATCTGATCGCGGATCTTTATCTGGGGCGAGTCTTGACCATTCTACGCTCGTTCCACGGGTTCCCCTTTCAGACTATGTCTGGCCCATCCTGATCATCATCCCCGATGTGACTGCACACGGATCGTCGACATCAGCCGCTGTGTGAGAAATATCGAGGTCACTCCCAGTAGCGCCTATTCAGCCACCTCTCGTGATAAAAGCAACCCAGTGCCTGATTCATGGTCGCACAATTAGTTGCCGAGCCGGCGTATAATGCCCATTGTACGTATCACAGCATGGTCAAGCAGCGCTGGGCAACAAAATCGTGCCTACGAAGTGCCGGATCTCAAAATGCCGCGGAGTGGGCAGGCAGTGCGAATCATCCCCTATAGCAAAGTCCGAGGGGTTGCTTTTGCTGTCATTTTGGCGCATTACACTGGTCTGTTTACTTTGCCCGGCTGCCTAATCCTCCCTCGTATAACAAATGCCGAGCGACGACATTGTAGTATAGGAGATCTACTATCGAGAGAGACGCCACGTCATAAAGGCCGACGATGGGCGAAACGCCTAACTTGCCAACGATGGATAAGCTTACCGAAAATGGTGGGATGGGACTTAGGGTGAACCGTTAGCCCACAATATTCTACAGTCTCGCAACTTCTGTCCTCTTCACGCCGTTTGAACGGCTCGGGTTTCGGTTTCGCAAGTTTCCGGCGTCGCAATGCATTGATGATAACTGGATGCAACGGTCAAATTAATTCTGGTGTGTTAACGCTCGGTCTCAATACCACCTCTGTAGCCTCGTCGATGCCATATATCACCCGATACACAGAAAAGTTGGTACATATAAAATCGAAATATTAGTCGGCCGCCGGGATGTCCCGGCTTGCCCACAAGTTCCCCCGGGGTGGAGGAGAGGATAAGCCCCCACGATCGAATGTTAAGAGTTCCAATGGGGGCAATAAGAAATGCAGCTTTGGAGAGGATTACACAACAGTGGATCTAGAACAATCCTCCGGAAAATCATACGAACGCTTACTGCCTCGTCGGTGGTCACAACAGTCGACTTTTCACCTCATTCTGGAAGTCATCGTCACCAAAGAAAAACAAGACGCTCTCCAATCAAATATCACTTAGGCAGCCTACTACTTTGCACAGCCTTCATAGTGACCGAAATGGCGGAGAAACACTTCATTTTCCCCCGTGCGCGGGTGCTACTGGCTCGGCGAGGCGCAGCGACCGAGTCCGCAAGCTCCGCCCGCACGCCCGGATATGACCGAGGCGTCGGATTGCCAGTTTCTGTACTAATGTGACTGATATCATCAGTTCAACCTAACTCATGTCACTTGCTTGTCCTTATTTACGACATTCTCTTGCCGAGGCTTTGATCTGATGCAAGGAGGGACGTCGTCGAGGGTGGCTGATGCCAGACACCTACAGCTTGTTGGTTGCATATAGCCTTTTGCCTGGTTGCTGCCGGTAGGTATGATTAGAATACCACCTTTTGCTACTGCTAACGCGTTCGTTATTGGGGCCATCCTCGGTGCTTCTCATGCACGATATGGCTGCCTTGCCTTCAAAGCCTCATGAAGTTGGCTTGAACATGCAGATGGGATGCAACGAGCTGCATGAGAGGGTAAGTAGGTAACTAACTGCAAGTATAAGCTCCATTTAGTGGTGGTGAAGTGAGAATCATAGTACTCCGTATACTGAGCTTTCTCGCCGGAACCATGACTATACCTACCTACATACCTAAGGTACCTTATGAAAGTACATAGAAAGAGGAATATTATACACTCATGCATCTGTATTTGCCTAACTTAGTAGCTATGCCTTCCTAGGCAGACTGATAACGCGAATCGTGGGAGGTCTTCACATTGGTTGTAGTGAACTTACATGATAGCTCGCCTTATCTCTTATCAGACCAACTACGTAGCAAGCATCCCCAGTAAAAAAAGCTAAGGCTCAAGTACCCCATCAACAACTGTAGAGACGAGAAGCAAGGCGATATCCTGTCGCATTCGACTTACAGCTCATATATTTCCTCCTTGGCTTTCCTGTCGGCGATATAAACGCCAGCGAATCAAGGGCGTGAATTGACTCAACCCAAGTCCCGCACTCAAAACCCGAAGCGCAAAAATGGCGTCCCCGCCATCCGCACCCACGATAACCCCCCCCCTCCTCCTCACAGTCGCAATCCCAACCGCAGACGAACAGCCCAACGGGCGACCAATATAACAACAAGAACCCCATGATCCACACAGTCGCACTCGGCGTGACGCCCCTCGCGCTCTTAGCCCTGTTCCTGCCACCGCGCCGCCTCGACCTGCGCGCAATGATGCTCGGGGGCGTGGCGACCTGGGGCACGAACCAGCTGGCGCACGACTACACGGAGAAGTCGTTCGTGCAGCGGTTCAGCTCGCGGATGGCGTCGCTCATGGGGACGGAGCTGCCGGAGAAGGCCAAGGCGACGCAGACGCGGCTGCGCGAGGAGAAGGAGCGGCGGGAGAAGCTGCGGGCGCTGCGCGAGGATATGATACGGTCGGGCGCGGCTCCGCCGAAAGGGGAGGGGCTGGAGGGCTGGACCGAGGACCAGAAGAGGGCGCTGCTGACGGCCTACGAGAGACAGCGCAGGGAAGAGCAGCAACACGGCCTGCGAGTGGACGTCGGGAAGGAAAAGGGTATCCTGGAAAAGCTATGGATGGGCGACGCTGCGCCCGACTGGAAGGAGAAGCGCGATCAGAGGGAGAAGGAGCGTTGCAGGAGGGCGGCGGTGGATATTGGGGCCTCATTACGGATCAGATTGCTGAGGTCTGGAGTGGGAAGTCGGACCAGGGGGATACCTCGAAGGGGAAGGCGGGTGAGGATTCGAGCAAGTCATGAGGGAGTGGACTTCTCGGCGAGTGTCGAGGTTGGGGATGTTCGATTGTACATTTATTTCAGTGTATAATACGTGTGAACTACATTAGACGGGGCACATGGGGTCTGGAGTTGGGGTGACATGGGATCCTAGATATCATTTGTTTGCATTGGAACTCGCATCTTCTACTATCGCTCTATTGTTATCAACAGAGGTAGCTGATCTCATTAGCCTCTCGTATATATTGTACAGACTATCACCAGGCCATTCGCGACCACGTCCCGGCTGCCCTCTCGCGCGTCCGATCTCTAGCTGGCCCCTCGAGCGTCTGATGTCTACCCGGCTCCGGTATGGCCAGCGCTTGCAGGTCCTTTTGGGATAAGACATACCCTCCATCTAGCTTCTTCTCGGCTTTTTAGATGCGCTCCTCTTGAGGCTTGAATATACGTTCATTTTTGCGCTCGAGCTTCTTAGCTAAAAGCTTGCGGAGTTTATTTCTGCCTCGGTGTGCCTTCCTCTGATCTATTGGAAATATCATCAGCATGTAACTTTGGCGGTATGGAGGGTAAATGTAGGATACTCGTGACGCTGCAACAACAGCAGATAGAGCATAATCTGGGGTGTTTCTGGGTCCTAGTTATGAAGCTCAAAGGTAGGAAAATAGGAAGTGTCAACCTACTTCGGGCCTCGGCGCTGTGGTCCATGCGCATAATGAACTGATCAAGGCCCTCTTGCATCAATTTTTCTTTTTCCTCGCCTTCCACTTTACGAGAAGCCGTACGCTCTAAGAGTTTCTTTCTCTCCCTCTCGATCAACTCGAGCCGTCGTCGTGCCTTTCGGTTGAGACGTTTCTCAGGGGTGCTGTCTTCTATATTCTCGACTTCTGCTGTCTTCACCGTCGCGAGATCTACTGGTGTCGAGCTTGTGTCGATAGCGAAGAGGGGCTGTTTCTTGTCACCCCTGGCCTCTGGGGAACTTAATATTGCCGTAGGCCATGGCTTTGCGCGCACGTTAGGGGCTATCACGCAATTCTGTTAGGGGAACAATATTGGAAGGTAGGTACCTACAGATTCAGACTCACCCTCAAACGTATCACTTAATGTTGCCGCAAGCCCCATCTGCTCCTTTAGGGTTTCCACTTTGGCGGGCGACATACGGGCATTGCCCTCCTCGCGAAATGAGTTTTTCATGATGGCCTTTTTCATCCAAGGCTTGGTGTAAATATTATTGGGTCTAAAGTCGCGAAGCAGGCGGTATGTTGTCGCATAAGCTCTATGGAATACTAAATGGAAGATTGGGACCTGTGCAGATCGCCGCAAGCGAAACATCAGGAAAGTCGGGTAAGGCTTGCGTAGGTAGTTGTAGTTGAATAAAAGTGACCTTCTCGGCCCATCATGTAGAAGTTTGGCGTTGCCTTCTCCTAAAGCCTCGCAGGGCTTTTTCTCGGATCGCCTTATCTTATCACAACTTTTTATGCCCCACACTAACTCCCCTCTCCTACTGTAGTTAGGTTTGTTATATTTCATCATGTTCTAACCTTTAGAGAAACAAGTGACATCCAAATGACTGTTCTTTTCATTTAATGCGCTACTAAATAGGAGAAGTAGACTATGTCTTTACATTAAGTCGGTCTACGTTGTGCCTACCTAGGTAGGTATCAGGACCATTATATTAACAACGCCTTTTTGGAGCTCATTGTAGGTATCTAGAAATCTTTACGAAGACGCAACCCGCGACAACGATTCTACATCTACAAGCCTTCATCTTGAATTTTAGTAGAGTAGACACTATGTCACTTCCATTATAAATGATATGCAACTTTAGGTTCTTTTCTAGGCAATGTTTTGTGGCGAATTTCGACAGAATGGAATCTTTGACATTTGTCCGAAAAGCTAACAAAACCCTTCGTCCTAGCCTACATACTTGTTTACACCAGTTCCCAGTAGTGTCCGAATAGAATTTATCGAGAGAAGTTGTAATGATTTGTTCCTAGATCAAGAGTTTGTTCGGCTAAAAACCAACTTTGGTCTATTCTTTCTTCTCACATTCTTCGTCGTTATACATCTGCAGATACGTAGCTTGAAGTCGCATTTTCAAATGCTCGTTTGCGGTCAGAACTTTGCGTTCAGCATAAGGGTTTCCGGCATTGGCAGTGGCCAGCTCGCCTTGGAAGCTTCGCACACGCTCGCTTGGCACAGCCGTGAGAAGTGTATCGTTTGCAGGATGGCAGAAGTAAACAATAGAGTACCGTGGGTCCTTTGTCGATTCACTATCTGTTATTCCGGCGGCATGAGCATTTCTGCCCGTCCCGGAATCGGCAAAGGTTACTCGATGTATGGTGCTTCGTAGCAGTCCGTTCGTCCAGTAGGAGAGTAGATCTCCGATGTTGACTAGGATTGGTGGCAATAGATCCTTTTCTGTTCCCGGCGGGCACACCGGGACTGGCACCCAGTCACCTGTAGGCGTAAGGATTTCTAAACCAGCTTGACCTTTCAGACGGAATAGAAGTGTCACCGAGCCATAATCAGAGTGCGCGCCCGCCCTCACGTCGGATTCCTGTGCTGATGGCGTTGCACTTGGTGGCGGGTAATAGAGGAACCGCAAGATAGACCCGGATGCCTTGTCTAGTGAGTGCGCTTCAGTGAAGAAGTTGGATGGTTCGACTCCGAGTCCGATGCCAAAGAGTAGTAATAGTCTGCGGCAAAGCTTATGGCATGATTCACGAAATGTGGCAAGATCGGATTCATATGGTTCGATGCTTTTGGGTATAGGTTGAGTTGCCTTGCTCTCAGCAAAAGCACCAAAGTTGAAACCTCTGATGGGCGATGTTAGCGTTCCTCGTGCAGAATAGTCCACAGTAGTTGAGGGTAGAATCACTCTTTAAAGTCTCCTACCTATATTATGTGAGGAAGTTGTTAGAAACGTAGGATACTATACGAGTTTAGTTACGTTTCGATGGGACATACTCGCTGTGTCTTTGGGTCTAGAGTTTCGGTGTGCATTCCAGACCAACCCTGGTTGTTTTTCTCGATCTTGCATCGTTGCTTATCTTCCAGCGGAGATTGGAAGAGAACCTTCGACTAAATATGTTGTTTCAATAAGCAATGGATTGATGAAGGCAACGATGGTTGAATAGTGCCTAGCACTATACTACGGTAGGAACCTTGGAACGAATCTGTCTACGTACGATGCTAAATGCTTCCTCAACTCTGGCAGAAGAGATGTCTTGACCGGTGTTTCTAATGTAAACGAAACCATGCTGGGTTGCTGCATCAACGAGCTCCTTGGCTATTCGGGCTTGATCTCCTTGACTCTCGGAAATGTCGATGACTGGGATAGAGGCTGGATTTGCCATGATCGACCCTCAATGTTGTGTGACAAGCCGATTATGACTCAGGTAAGATTGTTTAGACCTGCGACAATCCTTGTGTCATCGATAGAGCACCTTTACTACATATGTGGCCAACGCACAATGAGTTGTAATATGGACGTGCCCTCTAATGACTACGTACCTAGGTCTAGGTAGTATCTAAGGTAGCCAAATCAGGCGTGAGATAGGGATGCAATTTTTGACACTAGGTATGTGACGTTGAAACTTTGATCCTCTTGGGAAAACGATATCTACAATAGGTACAACCATAACTTGAACACTTAGCATACAAATCTATAAGTACCTATGCAATTGGATATTGAACGTGAATCAACACTCTAGGAAGTGCTCATTTCATATATACCTACATACTATACGACGAAACTACAAAGGTAGTAGGTCGGTCCCTATGTTGGGCAGATAGCGTACCGATACTGTAACAGGATGGTGGTAAGAACTACATAACCTTACCTCTGTAGCTAAGAAGCTTAAGAACGGCAGCACTTGAGGCTACCTGCTCGGAATTTGTACATGTGTAGCAGGCTCCTGGTACCTGGCAGGATATCGCGGGGTATTTCGCGGCATGAATTAAGAGGCCTGCCATATTATCAAGTACTTTGGTAGTGGGGCTATGATACACCGCCCTCCCAGTACACTATTTTTCTTTGTTTCCGACGCTGGCGGCCATGCTAGTGGCCTGAGATTGGGCAAACAACATTCACAGGTGCTACCTATATGTATGTACCTACCTCCCACCTACCTCTACCGGTGGAAAGATTTCGGATGCCGTGGTCGCCCACCTGCAGAACACATACCTCAAGTAATGTACCTCCCTCGACCGGACGTCTAATAGACGTGAGGCTCGACTTATTTCCCCCAACTCTTCGAATCCACCTGCCCAGTGCAATAGGTACCACCTCCCTCAGCCTGCCTGCCCTGTTTACCTACTGAGCAGGTCGTCCCCGTCGATCCAGCCGCTTCTTGTGCTCCTTTTCTCGTCATTCTTTCTCTAACCGTACCAATCGCCATAGAACATTGCCCTTCTTCGACGGCGACAGCTTCTTGTCCCTTTAGTTCTTGTCGCATGGTTAGTCTTTGACTAGGCTGCGGTACCGTGACTCTGTCCGCCTCTTCACCACAATCTCGCTCTCCCTCTCGGCTGAAGCATCCATAGCTTCGGTCGACCATCTGGATTCCATACCATGCCCAGTAAGTCTCCTGGCACCCTGTTCTACTCTCAGTGCATTTCCCTATTGTACCCGACCACTTCTTCGCTCTACCTCTGGTATGGATTTCCTGTTCCCCGCTATGCCCACGCGTACACGACGACTGCCCCCCGACGGGTTGCTTCCCAAGTTGCGGCTTGATCCGAGCCTCGAGTAGAACAACCGAATCGCGTCGATATCCTATACTATACTCTCCTTACAACTATAACTATAGCCCCTTCACGAAGAGGCGGGTTGTTTCTCGTCGGGATGGCGAGTGTCTCGGAGGTTGCGCTGGTTGAAGCGAGGAATGAGTTCTTCGTGAGGATACGTGAGGGGCAGAAAGAGGCGCCATGAAACGGAGCGTCTTCGAAGTCGTAAGGCAATTCGACCTTGAAGATTGGCTGGCCAGCGTCTCTTAAGGTCCGGAGCCATGAAACATGTTAGCTACCTTGCGCATCAATATCTCCTACTCGACCATTTTTGATACTTTGGGAATATATGCCTGCTTGATTCTTGCTTGGACGAAAGGCGAAATAGTGCCCCAAACAAACTCTTGCTAATCGGCCTTTCTAGATTCATCTGAAGACCAGTGGATCAATGAGCAAATCGGGTGAGTATATATCTACATTATTGTCGGAGCACCGATCCTAACCGTGGTAGGACTGCCTCCATTTCTGAGCTTGAGGATACCACCATCACTGTTGATGCGTCTTACTACCTACAGCTCTTTCTTGCCAATGCTCCTTACCAAGAACCCCTGTTACCCGCACTAGGCGGCCTAACAGGTGTCCAGACTCACATTGAGAGCGACCTGGATAGCTGGAAAGCAAACAACACCACACCTTTATTCGTCTTTAATGGACAGTCTGTCGTCGGATCTGATGAGATTGCGATCCAGCGAGGTATACGGGCGATTGCAGGGACGGATGAAGCGTGGAGTCTATACTTCCAGAGTCAAGCCAATGAAGCTGTATCGGCCTTCGGCTCTCATAAGGGTAGGTTAGCTATCAGGTATACTACAATATCAGAGAAGTGAGCTGATCCGGTTTAGGAGCATACCTTGTGCAGAACTTGTATCCGCTTCTCCAAGGCATCCTAAGCCGCCGAGGACTTTATTTCAAAGTAGCCCCTGTTGACGCAGCTGCACAAGTAAGTGCGGGATCTTCTCCGATAATGAAGCCACTAACCGTCGAAAGCTTGCCTACTTGGATATGACTAATTCCAGCCAATCTTCTGCTATCATGGGTTCGCAAGAGCTTCTGTTATATCCGATTCAAGACCTCGTGGTCCGGTGGATCGACTGGGAAAATGGGAACTTCGGCTGCATTCAAAAGAAGGGGATTATCAAGAATCTAGGTGTTTCTGAGTCGATGTTCATAGATGCATTCCTCATGACGGGGACATCTTTCTTGCCCGGCTTCCCTCCACTCAAAGAATCGAATATCACTCCTCGCCAACCTTCGTCTGTACAAGATGCCGTTAATCTTCTACGAACTTCTGAGAAGTCTGTCACGACTGCTTGCAATTCGTTCAATGACATTCTTAGCAAACGAGATCCGAATTGGCTCCAGAAGTACCGAAGAGCGAGAATGAGTGTTAATCACTTTATCTATATCGACGAGACGGGCGAAATCAAGGTCCATAACCATGACACTCTGACTCTTGATAATTGGGAATACCTTGGTTATCGGCTACCAGAAGAGCTCTATCATTATCTCGACCGTGGCCTCATCGGTGCTCGTCTACCCAGTTGGCTCTCGCATGGCCAGGTAGTTGTTTTCCCAACTCTGGACGGGGTTGGTCCAGCGGAATATCGACACCTTGTCACTGACCAGCTGATGCATCTAAGGCAACTTGCCATATTTCTGGTGCTCCCAAGGATGAACAGAGGGATTCAATTCAAGCCTATCAATGTCCGGGTCTGGTATGACGATAAGTACTCTCATAAGATAGAATACCGTCCACAAGATCCTCAAGCTCTCAAGGCCATTCAACAGGCTCATACTTGGGATGTCAAAAAGGACATAGTGAAACAGCACTTCCCTAACGCCAAGCATGGGTCTGTTTTGTTCGAAGTTACAGCCTTGAAGAATACTGATTTCTCCAAATCTACAATCACCAGAGCGAAGATCAGAAATATCGCCTCTGGAGACCTGGTCTTGTCTATCACTCTCTGGCGTTATTTGCATTTGCGGGGCTATGTTAACGACAGTCACCATCTTACTCCTTGGGGCGAAGCACTGGCTAAATCACTTGAAGCACTTGAGCCAACTGTTGCGAAGCATCCCAAGGTTCCCGGCCTGTTTGAAGCGGTTCTCCTTGCTTATGAGCTACTTCGACTTGACCTGTTAAACACTCGCAATCAACATCCAGAGTTGAACGGACTACCGATGAATGGGAACAACGACGATAAGGCTAGCCTGCTACTCATCAGCCGTTGCGCGCTCTTGTTAAAGCTACGTCACCAAGCTAACGGGTACACCGGCCCACTAAGCAAGAATTTCCTATGCTTCCGTTCTCTCAGCTCATCTGTTCGCGAGGCATGCCGCGATCTGTTCGAAGCGATCGTGGCGTCCTTGTTCCTTTATGCACAGGCAGAGCGTGAGCGAGAGGATTATCTTCACATCGGACAGAGGTGAGTCTACCCAACCGACACTTGAATCTTGCTACTCGACACACTAGTCTAACTATTCGTAGTTTGCCATTTTTGACGGATACAGATGTGGCCCTGGGAATTGCCGTCAAGACGCTTCTAGACGACATAGGTCCAGATGAAACCGCGGAACAAAAAGCTGCCAAGAAGGCGGATTTTCCGAGCAAATTTGTGCCATTTGCTACCAACTTTTATGAAGATTTGGACATTGCCTGCGATTTTTTCAATGCCCTCCATGCAGGTGTCAAGACTCTCACCAACGAGGTGTCTAATGGGGACAGAACTGTATGGGACAAGGCAGCTGTCTACCTTCACCTCCGTCGATGAAACGGATATTGTTCTCGGATGGAAGATCCAGAATGTGACTTGCATCAGTTTATTCACAACAAAGCTCGGCTCCGGGATTAAACATATCTATCTTTCTACTATGTGCAGGGCTACAGGTACGGAAGCGGGAGTTGGTGTATAACTTATCTGCCTGAAAATTTAGCCTTGCGCTTGATTGGCACCCATTAATGTGGTAGAGGGTCTTTGTTGTGCAGTCTTTATTTGTCTATGACACCACGGTGTTACCATCTGCTACAACTTTTATCAGATCTCACAGTCACAAGGTTTCCACGAGGTGTTACAGAGCAGGAAAAGGGTCTGCAGCTATCGAATGAAGGACGCCGTTACCCGGTAGTAAAGCACTATCACCTCTTGGAGAGGCTAGGTAGAGCCAAGCTGAACGCATCATGGAATAGAGAGGCGCGCTATAGTAAACAAGTTATTCAATACAAATAACTTGACGATCTAGAGGCAAGGAGAACAGCGTAGTAAAGTGAAGGCAATATAAAACACACAACCTGATTTGCTAGTGAGGGTTGACTATGTAGACAACCGTTTCAATCTTTAGAAGGAGGCCAGGTCCATGAATGGATCTTCTTAGAAGCTTAATATATGAGACAGCAGTGTTGACCGCCCTAATCGGTATCCTACAACCAGTCACTAAGGACAGATCAGCTACGTTCGGTTAAGTTACAAAGGCTTCCTACAGCAAGAAAGAGTTAAGGAGGATCTAGTTTCGTTGGAGCCGAATATAGTGGCGGTTTCTTCCCCATCCCATATTTATCTTATTGTCTATTGTCAACCTTAAGTACTGGAAGATTCAGATGCCGAAAGGTGAGTATCTGAATGATACAATAAATGGGTTGATAAATTCATTATTTCTATTAGGGGCGTTGATATTAGAGAAGAGTCCATGTTAAGTGCATTGATGCGAAGCGGATCATTGGGCACCGCCATCATGCCTCCACACGAGAACCCAGGGGTCGGCATGATGCTGTGCAACTACCATCACGCAATACCTCTCGTCACACTCGCATCCAAGGTGGTGATCCCGGATTCCGAGTCACGCGGGTCGAGCTCAGCGGGGTGATATTCTCTCCCCTGTAGATCTTCCTCTTCGTGGTGTTAATAGATCTCTCACAAACAGTATGGCTGCTCCTCGTCGTCCATCGTTCACAACGCCGCCTAGGCACGAACGCTATTATGCGGCTCTATGGGGGCGCGTACTCTTTCTTCTTGGGACTCATGCCCCTCCTCAACCAGGCTTAGGACGGCGATCTCAATTTTCCTCGGTGCGTGCTAAAGTGGAATGCAGCTTATGCTGCTTCATGAACGACACGCTTATCACGGCTAGTGTGGCCAGTCCCAGAACCGTGAACCATACGCTCTGGAAGGCTTCTTGGAATGAAGCTGCGACACCATCGTACCAACCTTCCGGGAGGTGATTCAATTCATTTATGTCGTCCCTAATCCGCTTGATTTCCTCTGCTGCACCGGGCAGGTCCCCAAAGCGGTCCCACAGGTTGTTCTTGAGCACGTTTTGGTATATAGCTGAACCAACAGTGATGCCGACGGTGCTACCAACAGACCGGAAGGCATATGTTGCCGACGTGATGGTTGCTTGGTGCGAGTGGTCGACGGCCGCAAGGCATGCAAGACTGCAAGACTTGGAGTTAGTGATCGCCATTTAAAGTATAAATCATGAATATTACGGACAGAGTTACGGTCAACATTGCCCCCTGGCCGGACCCGAGGAGGAAGAAAACGACTCTCAAAGGCCATATCGGTGAATCATAGCTTAGGGTAGTCAATATTATGGAAGCAGCAAGCTGAAGAGACACCGCTAGTATCCCCAAGCCAACGTATCGCCCGGTCTTCTTCATTATATATCCAGCACCAACCGAACATGTGCAGACGCCTAAAGGCGCAAAGAGAAGAACCAGTCCAGCATTAGCTGCACTAACGCCATACGTTTGCAGATAAAGCGGGATGTAGAATAAAGCCTGGAATTGGAGCATGCAGCACAGCAAGTTTGTCATGCACGCCGTAAACACGGTTCTATCGAATAACAGGCGAACTGGGATAATCGGTTGTGCAACACGGGATTCCCATATAACGAAGAAGATCAACGCCACTAGAGACAGAGGCAAGATCGTAAGAGGCAAAGGGTGCGTCCAAGGCACGATATTCCCGCCGGCATTTAGTCCCAACAAAAGGAAGACCAGGAACGTGACGAGTGAGAGGACACCTGTGAAGTCGATGCGGCGGAGACGCGACTTCTCCGAGATTTTCGGTGGTATGCGGACAAGGTAGCCCACTAAGACGGCGGACACGAGGACCGGAGGGACCTGCACAAGGAACGCGAGCCGCCAACCCCAGCTCGTGTTATCGTTGATAAGACCACCGAACACGCCTCCTAGCATTGCACCAGAGCCGTAGCAGATATTCCCGATCCCTTGGATAATTCCGCGGTTTCTCAGGGGCACGAGATCTGTGCCGAGAAATGTGCTGATAGTCATCACTGGGACACTCGGGGTCAGTTATCACCATTTTGGGCATTATTCGTGAGCGTTTCGGAAGGGTTCAGACACTGTCTTGGCCCAAAAAGGAAAGCGTATACTCTTAAAGCTGCCGAAACAAGAAGAAAAATGGTTCCGGGAATTACTCACGGCCGCCCCCGCCGATGCCGGCAACAACCCGGCCGAGGATCATGGCGTTCGAAGTCTGAGCGAGGCCACAGATAAGGTTCCCCGCAGCGAAGAATATGTTGCTGAAGACCAATCCGGGGCCTCGTCCAAAGATGTCGGTCAGTCTGCCGGAGATGGGCTGGCAGGCAGCGTTCGCGATAAGATAGGCGGTTGCTAGCCATGGTAGAAGACTCAACGAGTGAAACTCGCTGGATATGGGAGCGGAGAGCGTCGCGATTATGCTGGAGTCTAATAGCCCCCAAAAGACCCCAATCCAACAGGTGCCCAGGATTGTCCAGAGTTTAAGGCCCTTGACTTCTTCAACAATAACTGTCCGTTCGTCATTCCCGTTGCTGCCGGGCTGTTGTTCACTGTCAGTCAGAAGGCCTGCATCACCTGCATCACCGCGTAACAAGGGCGTCCGCTCATTGCTGGGCTCGCTCTGAGAGTTACCACCAGTTTCTGGGGAGGGATGACTGTTTGGTGACATTTTGACAAGTTTACAGAGCAGCGCGGATTACCTAGGGCAGATTGCAGAAGATATCTATCTTAGGTAGTCTCGGGGATAAATCTACAGTAGATAGCCCTTTTTTTATTATCTGATAGCAGCACCCTATAGACCAGAAGAATCCTAGCAGAAGCCGGCTCCGGGGAGCAATGAGTCAAGGGAATTCGGAGGTAATCGGCCACAGTTTGTCTGTACGCTGCTGAAAGGGGAGGCGGCCAAAAGGGTCATTGTACGCCGGCAGATTATCGGCCAAAGCGTAGAATGAGGAATGGCGCCGATCCGGCGATTACGGGCATACTCTATCATGAGACGTGAGAGGCGCCAGAGGCCGAGCGGCTACCGACTTCCAACCATTATGTAAGTCGATCTGGTCAATTAACTACTTTTATCCTACACAGAAACCAATAGGTATATATCATATCACTTGCTATGACGAGTGAATTGATGCCGCGAAAATAGGTATCAGTTTGGGCTAATTTTGGAAACTATATTAAATAATTAGGTAGACGGGCTTGTGCTGTAGACCACCAAAAATGATCAAATCGTGATGCCTTAGATTCAATTGGAGGCAACTGGAGCATGTCTAGCTTGCGTCATTAGACCCTTATCTAGTACGTCACTAGGTAGGTTAAGGCTTTGGTTGGCAAGGGGATATAGTTGCTTAGGTACATACAGTAGCCTACCGGTACCTACATCATAGGTACGCAATATTGACAAGTAGTTAGCTTCACCCAACTGACTCCTCACTGCATTTTAACTCCTAGCCGGAATATGAGAACCTGCATCTAGATCTACAGCTTTACACTTAACACAGGATTATTGTTGTTAGTAGTCACGGATAAGTGTATTAAAAATATACATGAGTCGGTAGTTTTGTTGCTCGAGCTTTTCAGCCGGTTCAGCTCGAGGTCACTATCAAGTGGACCAGAACGATCGTGGCTTAGCGCTGATTAGTTGCCGTTTTGAAGGGCTGTGCCTCGAACAATTTCTCGGCGCACGACCGTCGAAGTAGGGATATTAGTGTGGGTAGCAGCTTGTTGCACCTCAAAAAGGACGTGCTCTGCACGGGTAGCCGTTACGCGTGTCTCCATCCGTCAGCCCAACTCAGCCAACATTGGTACTGATATTCAGGCCGTCAAATAACAAAACCCGCGCCAGCTTCGTCGCAATTGATATCTGACAAGTCTCTCTATCTTCTCCGACTTTCGACTGTCCAGCATTTCTCCCAACCATATCACGATCCGAATCGGTTTTGCGTGGCGTTTTCTCTCGCTCAGCCCCACGTCCTCCCTGGCATACCTACGACGATACATAAATCCAGTACAGCACTTTATCTGAGGCGCAGGCTGTGCGACTCCAACCGACCCAAATTTGTCTGCCTGCTGAGCTTGTCGCCAAACATCACCCGCGCCCGACCGCGACCGAGTCCGTCTTGCCCACCTGCACAGTATCTGCCGAAAGTCGAAGCGCATTGCACACGAAATCCTGATATCCTCCTCGCCCCTACATACAGCCCAACTCGCCAACATCATGGCATTATCCGAAAGGCTGAATATCAATCCAGACAGGATCCCCAACATCAAGGGGGGCCTTCACTTGGCTCAGCTCATTCTGGCTTTAACAGTATTTATCCTTGAGGTCATTTTGTTCAGGGCAGATGGTTCTAAAATTAATGGTAACAATGGGTGGCCTTTCGGACTGGTGAGTAGGAGCCTCGTCGATGCCGTGCTTTTAGATGCTTGCCGCTAACCGGAGGACCTCCTCTCGTAGTGCTTTTTATCTATTCCGGCATGGGTTTATCTGGCCCTGGCTCCGAGGTATGAACGGACACGAGTAGCGGCCAACCCCAATGTTATGCTCGTGGTAGACTCTATTTTCACCATATTTTGGTTGTCTGCATTCGCTAGCCAGGCCGCATACAACACGGCGAACTCATGCGGTTCGGCTTGTTCCGTGAGCAAAGCTGTTGTGGGCATAGCATTTTTCGAGACGTGAGATCATCCCCCCAGCAAAGAACATACGGTTCCTCTGAAGCTGACACTCTACACAGGTTCTTCTGGATTCTATCTACCCTAATTAGTGCCTTCACACTACGCTTTTACCAACAGAATGGTGATCTGCCTGGCTACGAAAAGATTGGCAGCAGCCAGAACATCGACCCTGACAAAGCAGCATTCTCGATGGCGCCCCACGACGAAGAGGCATATGCCCCGATCAACATGGATGATCATCACGATGATACCCATGATGCCCACGACGAACACAACCGGCCGTATGATCCTGATTCGTACTCCTCGCGTCCCATCTACGAGGCTGAGACGTCGTATCAACCCCACCATACCTCGTCCCCGGGCGCCACACGAGAATCCCTTTGATAACAGCTACCGAACTCACAGCTCCGTATCGCCACACCCGAGCCCCTTCGCTGATCCGTATGCTGCGCCCTCAGGCGGACCAAAGATATATGCTCCTCCAGCTGCCGACGACTACGATGATGGGCGGCCAGTCCAGTTTCCTAGCGCGAATTACGACAGGACCTTGCATTAAGCTCTCGGTCCCCTTTTAAAAACCCTTACCAGCGATCGTAGTCAAAGCACGGGTGGCTGGCCAGCTGTATGCATATTTGTGGCGGACTATTGATTAGTGGGATAGAGATGGCAGGGCTAGTTGTTGGGTCGTCTACTTATTTGTGTGTATTGGTTGTTATGATAGGTATGGTCGGTGTTCTGGACGTTGCTCATTATTGCCTCATTATGAACTCGGGAAATACCAGAGTAGTGTTGTTTTATATGCGAAAATGGGCATTTACAACATGGAATGTTTTTTTTTCGGCTCGGAACCATTATGAAATCACGATTGTGGGATCCCGTGACTGCATTGAAGATATAGCAGGCTATGGGCGGATTGTGCGTTTGTTTCAAGACACAGACGAGCGATAGAAGGAATAGAAGGTCAATTTTTTCTGGCTCGTGAAATCGGTTGAATTTGTTTCCCCCCACCCAAAAAAGCCCGCTGAACGCCTCCCAACGCCGTCCAATGCGAATGTGTTTGCAGTAAAAACTCTTTTTGCGAATTACCTATTTAGAGCCTCTTTTCCATTTCCGAATCCTCTTCGCAATATCCCCCGCCGTCTGCTGCAGGGGGTTCAGCTTGCGGTCGCGCGCCATGGCCGCCGTGTCGTCGCCGTGGCGGTCCACGAGCGCCTGCAGCCACTCGGCCTCGCGCGAACTCGCCGTCCGCGGCTTCTTCTCCACGGGCCGGTTCGCCTCGTTCTCGAGCTGCCTGACGATCTCGTTTTGTTCCTCGCCCTCGAATCCGCCCCATTCCTCGACGTCTCCGTCCCTCTCGGACTCGGCCTCCGAGTCGGTGTCTAGCTCGACGAGGGGGTCGTTGAGAGGGTTGGGCCGCTTGCGCTCGCCGCCGATCACGCGGATGATCTTCCCGCTCTCGTCCCGCTCGACTTGCGCCTCTGTCGCCACAGGCCCCTTTGCCCCGTGGATCGCGAATGGGTTCTTGCTTGTTGGGGCGCCTGTGGGTTTAGATAGGGAGGAGGAGGAGGAGGAGGAGCTGGACCATAGTTTCGGCTCTACGCCGCCTGTGGGAGCGCGTAATCGAGACACAAGGCCCAGTCGCCGGTAGTTCTGCATCGTTGTCTCTTTTTTGTTCCTGAGGATTTGGGATATATGTTAGCGGGAGGCTGTTTCTCTTTCTCTTTACTTTTATGATATACAGAGTACACGTACCAGTTCCGGGCTATGGTGCTGTTTCCCAACGGATTCATCAACTTCGACCTGTTGGACGAGGGTTGTCGGGTCGCGGGGCGGGATGAGCGCCTCTTGCGCTTTTGGAGTTCGCGGCCCATTGCGGAGGCGACGTGTGCCTGCAACTATAGCTTTGGATAGTTATTCTTTGTCTGGTTCAGGTTCAATGTTTGATACAGTTGTTTTAGCTATCGATGTGGAAGATTTAGTAAACATATACTGCTACGTTGCTGTCGTGCCCGGCTCGCGATACTATGCATTTGCATAGTCCCAAATTTTGGCCGATAAGATAAGATACGATATAATGAGATAAGACCCGATGCGATAAGATAAGATATCGTAGCTTACTTACAGTGCAGTGCATAGGAACCTTCATTCCTACATCTAAACGCATACCATTGTTACCTGCCTACCTTTAACTTATCAATAGACATCTGCCTAGGGAGGTGGCACGACTCATATCCATACAGGTTTGACGGCTTCATTAAACGCGCAAACGGAGCGTCGACCCGTATGTGGTGATTGAACTCGAGTATCCCATACTGAGTTGCCTACACATCGCTACGACAGGTGATAGGGCCTTACTATCTTCAAAAACCGAACGTGTTATTCTACTCACCATCTTGTGAAAAGCATATCTGGGGAGCTAAGTAGATGCTCCGCAGTCTGTCTAATTGATGTATAGCTGTCTTGAGCTCTTAAATACCACTACCTAGCCGACAGCGAAAGAGGCAAATTCTAGCAACATGAGTTATACACAAACCTCGAAGAGTATTTCCTATATCTATTGACAGACTTTTTTACTTCAGCCCGTCTGGTCTTGCATATAAAGAAAGAATACGCTGGCAGCTGTAGGACGTCTAAGCGCATGCGCAAAGCAACTCGGCGTTTTTCAAGGGCTCATATGGAGTTTCATCACCTTTCTCGGGACCATCATGTATAGTTCCACGCAAAATGCGTCCCTAAGTTATCGGATGATAGATATGCTACCTCTGTCCTATCTGCTACGAGAGGAGCCAGCTATCCACGAGTCCTCATACTTACGGAAGCACTTCCAGAACTTAATGCAAGCCAAAACCGGTGGGCAACAATATCCTCGCGACTGCCTATATAGGTATCCTCTCGGTCCTGACTTGTGGTGTTTTATTTCGCCGAGATAGAGTTGGCCGATTTCATGCTTCCATCCATACATCTTCACTCGACAAGTGGTTGCTAACTACGTAATCGGGTCCAGGCTACGTTACTTCACTTGTAGCAACTTGGATACCTACCGAAGTAGATATACCTACGCTAAGGGTTCGCATCCGCTAACGTTGCGAGAGCTAACACCACTTTTCCAAGCTGATTCAAGAAAGGTAACATCAATGTTAAGCCTGCTTGCCATTGTTTGACAGCTCTCCATCTCATCGTTATCATCTAATGCGCATACCTATCGACGATCTACAGCATCACACCACCAGACCTACGCGTCAGTTAGTGAGGTGTGGCAGTAGATGCTACGACTAACGAGTATTCGCCGGGATCCTAAACCAGTACTAGGCAGATAGAATGCTCGAGATACGAAATCGAGCAACACGCCAGCTAAGATTCAGTCTAGGCTTCGAAGATCGACATGCCTGATATCAATGTGTGCCAATCAGGCATAAGATAAATGGTATGACTAGCTTACCGCCCAATCTACATAGGGTACAGCCATTCAGGTACAGGGGACCCTCAATCTCCATTTGAGTAGATCTCGAATATCGATGCTAAGCGCTGGGGGATTGACAATCCGCAGTCACACAACAGAAAGCGTCTACGCATTCTATCACATTATAAGCATTAGTGTCAATCATTGGACGCATAACACCTGAAACACATGATACTTGAGATCAAATACACTGTATTGGTGTAGCCAGCGCATTTGCATTTCAAGGAGTCGACGAGAAGGGAAAGCACATCGTGCATGCGGGTATAGTTGCCTCTATTATACCTAGGCGAATCTCCAGAGTTTGCCGAGACATAACTCTTAAATAGAGCACAATCAACATCAGGAGATAGTGTTCAGCCCACTCTGTCGGTACTCACAGCGGTACCAACACCGCTTTTGCTTCGGCAATTTAAGCTTAGTTTTGCCTGGCCCAGGTTCTAGACAGCTCTAAAGTGTTTGAACCGGGGGCAAGCTTGTACTCGGGATGACCATCATTCAAGTTTCTTGCAAGTATCTATGATATAGGGTAGGCCGGTCAATAATGATCGCTAGCCTAGGATTTCGATCAAGCTGGTCAACCGGGAGTTTTTCCCGATCCAGGCAGTTGACGCTCGGTCAAGGCTACATTATGTTCGGGGTGAAGGTGGCAGTGTAAAGCGAAATGGCATTTCTATCTCGACAAATCTTGCCGTCGACCCAACCCCCTGAACTTCTCAACCGTCTTGAATGATTTCGGATGGACACGATTGATGGAGTTTCCTGCACGTTGCCTACTGAGGTAATCGGGATGCCTGTTAAAAGACAGTCAGCCAATGGCATTCGCACGTCGCTTCAGATGTTCCCTCAATGGTTGGGCTCGTGAAGCGGGATTCTGTGATGGTGCTTGACCCCCATCTTACCCCATGTTCAGAGGTGCAGCCTTCGTGAACAAGCCCCTGGGCATGGCGTTGCTTAATCCGAAGTGAATCAGGGTATCGTAACAGGTCGTACAGGCTTCCATCGAGGGCGGGGGTTAAGCAGCCCAATCGGCAGCGGTATTGTCCCGCAACACCACGGCGTTACACCGTGACAGGAGAGAGAGAACTCGCACCCAGACCTGCATTAGGTCTCTTTTGACATTGCTGTGCTGTACCCACACGAGACTACTGCAGAGCATGGGCATGCAGGCTTGCAGGGGTACGAAGCTGAGCCATGTAACGGCTGCCGAAGATGGGGTGTGGAGTGTTGACGAGATCCCGATTCTCCCATCTCCTCCGACCTGCCTGGTTGCTGGCCCGCCAGCTCGCGGCCATATCCACCCAAAGCGATTATTTTCGGTGTCAATCGCGATGAGGGGGGAATACATGCATCGGAGATTGAGGGACAGAGTCATGCCTTACTGTAGCTGGAGGGGTTGATCTGATAAGCCAGTCGAATTAAGCGACCCTTGGGAAGACCTAACCAGGGTCCTTCTCCCCGCAGCCAAATAGAGCTCGTGGACATCAGCAGCAGTACCACGGAGAGATAGACAACCCCGTCACGAGCTAATTTTGTCAAAGGTTGCTATGCTGAGTCTCTCTAATGTCTGCTCAACCTCTACAACAATTCCAGTACTCTACTAGCACCATTCCATTCGACTCCATCCCATGTACTCGCCATGACCTCTTCCGTTGCAACAGGCACTCGACCAGCATCATGTCATTCTACTTCATACACATCTTCGACTTGCTCCCTCACGCACACACCCCTCCCCCTACAGGCTACAGGCGAATTCCGCCTTGCTCCCGCAGCGCTCTACAATGTCAGGCATGTAAGTATCTCTCTGTACGCACCCCTCGCAGTAACCTTGTCGGAGAAATCGGATCCTGGTCGGATCAGGTCCTGGCAAACAAACCCCCACCAATAATAGAATCGGATAAAGCGAGAATATGCCAATTTCGGACCCCCTTGGTTCATCGGATAATTGAGGAGCCAGACTTTTTATCCAATCGACCCATACCCAAGAACACAGCTTTGGCCTTGGAGAGAGTACCGTACAAGTCAGGGACGTGTTTGGACGGCTTTCTTATTCCATTTGTTCGATTTGATTCTAATTTAAGCGTGATAGAAAGGCGGACATTGAACCTGTTAATGCACACCGTCGCTTATACAAGGTGTGTATGTGTAAGTGGTGTAGTTGTGACCACCCCGCGAATCTTGTGATCTCAGCGGCTCAGCGGCTCAGCAAGCCAGCCAGCCAGCCAGGCATTACTTACTTACTCAGTCTTCTCGCTCTCCATCCCCGCCTCCAATCATCGCGCTCCTCTGTGGTCAGCTCACCGAAATCTCTCGGCTCGTGCACAACCAACCGTACACACACCAAGCGCCGACGCGAGTTGGATCTTGGATCAGTCTGGAGGATCTGCCTCGTCTCGCGGACACAAATAACTCAAAACCGCAGCATTCAACCGGTCTGACGTCGTGCACGGGGGAAAGTCACTAATGTTCTGCAGGCATTCGCCGTTTAATCCGGTTAATTTTCCCCCTCGAGCTGACCTTGGGGGGGTACAGCGAGAGGGAAAGCGGCGAAAGGGTGTCGAGCTACCTAGGTGAGTCGACAGAGGTTGCCTATCTATCTATTGTACGAGGAAGAAACAAAGGTTCCTCGGCGACAGAGGCAGTCAGATCCCGTAGCTGCGCTGGCGCCAGCGCCCGGTTTGATCCCATGGTCCTAGACAGCGCGAATCACACACCCAACATGTGGGACACGGTGAGCAATATCGTATCAAGGTGAGCAGACCAACTGATCACTTGCACCTCTCGGACCACGGCGGTCTGTCTGTGTGTGTGTATCCCCCTGGGGGTTTGGGGGCGCGAAGTGCGCTTAATAGCACCCCGACCAGGGCAGGGCAGATGGGCTAATCTGTCCGTGTGAGCTGGCAAAAGCGAGGCTGCTGACGTGAGCCGGCATYSGTCCCACACGGGAGAGCAGCAGCAGCAGCAGCAGCAGCAAGTAACCAACAGAACCAGTTTTTGGGGCAAGTGGTTTCATTCGTATTCTACGAAAACAAAAAGATTCATGCTGGTGTAGAATAAGGGGGGGGG